>JAOVYW010003376.1:0-14116 GCA_025775045.1 Hiodon tergisus | reverse complement strand
TCACTACTTCACATTGTAGCAAAGTGTCATTTCTTCAGTGTTGTCACATGAAAAGATATACTCAAATATTTACAAAAGTGTAAGGGGTGTACTCACTTTTGTGAGATACTGTATCTGTTTATATCATGAGACACTGGGCTGGATATTGGAAGGGTCTTCACGATATGATATGTATCACAATACAGTAAATTCATCAAATATATCAATAACACAACCCATGTCCTATTTGCTTGTGCAAGTTTTAACAATATCAATAATAAGAATGGTCAAATAAACTTTTTTTTTAAATGGTCAAAAAAAAGTCATTTTTTAATCCCACAACGGAGAAATTCACAGTGGTACAGCAGAAAAAAAACATACACTCTAAATAAAACAAACAGTAATTAAATTAATTAAATTACATATTAATACAGTGACCCAGTGGCCTCGTTAGCACTTGGACAATCAGTTTTTAGTAGCTTAATTTCCCCCAATTTAATTTAATAGGTTTTACACTGTTGTGAGGATATGTAAGATAATTTATTTTTGAATACAAATAATTTGGCTAATATACTTCTAAATACCAAAACTACTGTGTACTCTTTCACTATGGTAATCTACTGAACTAGCTAGTTGGAATAATATTTTATTTCGGATTGGAAATTTTGTAAACACATACCAAAACAAATTGTTCTAGGTATAGGAATGTGTTTATTCGGCGTTTTCAATAGCCTGCAGTCTTACACATTTATTTTTGAGATTACTACTGATGTAGTTGTGTACAATGTACGTTTTAGGACATCATCGTTCATCAGGAAGAAATGCAGTGTATAACAGGATTAATTTTTGTTTGTTTTAAGAAGGATTTATAGAACTTTATATTTTTCTATTTTTTTCCAATGTCCAGTTCAAAACATTATGAGCATTTGTTTCAACGTTTGAAGAATTTAATTTAAATGAGTGTCTGCTTACTTCACCACAGTGAACGAGGGCATGCCAAAATAGCTTAGATTTTGGAAATAGCTTAAATTTATAGGTGATGAAATTTTCACATAAATATATGAATTAGTTATTTGCACTTTTTATGTTTTTATTTGATTTGATAGTGTTTACAGGTTTAAATTAGGGTTAGAATATATTAAATGTTTAAACAATAAATAGTTGTCTTACTACTAACTGGTTTTAATTTCTGTTTTTAAACTCAGCCCCATTACTTGCGCTTAAACTGAAACGTAGGATCTTACTTGTTTACTACCGCATTTGGTTGTCTTAGCAATATTCTTCCGGATGGTACTTGTGTCTACCAGAGCTATTCAATCGAGTTAATGTTCATGCCTTCACAAGGAAAAATTTCTAAATATGGGAAATAGTGTATTACAGTACATATCCAACTCCATATTTTCCTAAATTAGGATCCCAAAATTTAGGACAAAGTAGAACTAATCCTAATATACGGTTTAATCTGGCTATCATCACAAAACATCAGCTAGCTAGTTAAATTGACTAAAGACAGGGTTTAAAGCTAATATCAAAGCTAATGTACTGTGTGCTGTGAACATATTTCACAGTTTTCTGAGATAAAGCAGTCATGCCCTGAATGTAGCACCACTACTCTGCAATACTAAAAATTGGATCTTTAGCTGTTTAAAATATAATAATTTGAAGATTTCAAATGGTATATTTATTAAACAATATGTACATCCCTCATTTCAATGTTAAATTTAAAAAAGTTCAAACATTTAATACATTTCTGGAATCTTGCACCCCTGATTTTAGAAAAATGTCATTGCAGAAAGATGGGCCAAACTGTGCGCAAATGCACACACGCATGCGTGCATACTTCTATACGTCTGATTTGGCCTTTTATGTGTACGTTATGAGTTTTCTGCATAGTGTCGTAATTTCTTATAGCTCCTGTCCTAAAATGGCTGTAGGAAATGTCTCTTCTAATAATACACCAGGGCAATAATATTGGTTTTGTATACTGTCCATGAGAGGGGGAGCTTTGGAAGGACTAGAGAGAAGAGGATAGAGGCATTCCTGAATAAGTGAGGTTGGGGAATGGGAGACACAGTGACCTGGGTATATCTATGTACAGTATTGTGTGTTTTTTAGTGTTGCAGTGAATGTCTTATGTGTATATGTGTGAGTGTAACAGAAAATTTATATTTTTGTTAATGCTGAAGGGGGCTACAGTAATTCAACTCATGTTCAGCACAGTGGATGACAACACAAACTCATTAAACTAGTGAGCTCTTATTTGGGTTAGATCTGGTTCATTTAGCAAATGCTGATCAACTCAATCATTCAGGTCCATCTGAACCACGCTGTCTGTATGTGTATTTGTTTGGCACCCACTAAAAACACAACCCCGACTCCAACAATTTTCAATCCTTTTTGGAGCGGATATTATTTACACAGGGATTATAGTGTGTTATATAAAGCAGATGATGTGGAATCGTTGCTGGCATTCTCAGAGGATAATATTCACCACTATATTCCACTGTAGACAAAGATTTAGACTGTGTGCATCATGTGGAAAATCTTACATTTCTGTGGGAATCCACAAACGGCATCGGTTTGTTATACAAGAGAAGTCTTGAGCATTTAGCTTTGTCCCACGCCCATGAGGTCATTGTGTTCCTTAGCTATACCATTAATAGGCTTATAGGCAGATACTCCACAAGTGCTTTGCCCGCAGTGAATTTGCCAGGCTAATCTGCAATCATTACACAACGGCTCTAGTCTCTCCCTCTCTCCCTCTCTCTGTCTCTGTCTCTGGCTTTTCCTCTGAAATTATTCAACCGCAGCAGGTACTACAGTAGGGAAACGAGGGAAAGAAGCAGATGTTGGATAGCGGACAGTACAGGGCAAGTTGGACTGTGGAGGATTTTTTTCTTGTCTTTTTCTTGTTTTTCTTTTGCTAATTGCATAAGTGCTCAAAGAGAGGTGAGCGTGTTGGGAGCTGGGAGAAAACAGCACAGACGAGTGGTGTCGCAGAGGGAGGTCTGAATGTGTGTCACAGTCGTCCCCTTGGTGTAATAACCTCTGCGTTCCCTTCTCTGCCCTCAACCTCCTCTCTGCAACAGGATTCAGGACACCTCTGTGGTTGTGTTTTGTTTTCCTTTTCGTGTTTTTGTTTTTGTGTTTTTTCAAAGCCAAGTCAGGGGCCCACAATGAGTTGCAACGGCGAGTTGGTGGAAGCGATAGAGCTGAGGTGAGTTTTTGGTGCAGAGGTTTTGAAGGTAAAGTGAAACAATGATGTTTTAAGTGACCAAAATCATTTTAGCCGGCAGCCTCTTCTCGTGGCCATAAATTTGTGCAGGTTCTAGTGTCTTTGTGCTTTCTACCGCAGTGGGAACTGCGTTCAAGCTCCTTCCAAACCAATACGTCTTATTGTCTTATCGGCAGATTAATTGTTATATTTAATACGCTAAAATAGTAAACCTTTTTAGAAAACTGCAGAGAGGACTGGAGGACATTGCTGATTAAAACTGCTTGCATGGGAGATGCTATATCAGGGTAAACTGATATCCTGTAAACTGTTGTTCATGCCTCAATACTCTCTGTTTATACAAGCTGATTGCTCCGTGGTGTTTACCAGCTGCTCTGCATAGCTTTGATCCTGGCTACATCCAATTGCAATGGAGTCTTTTTAACTTATTTTCCCTATACATCTCAGTGCAAGATCACATTTGTATATCTCATTGTATACAGCAGCCCCTGGCTACAGGCAAGGTTGGGGAGGGTGAGGCAAGGAGTAAAATTTTCTAAAATGTTTATCATGCTGTGAAAACCACACAAAGCAACAGCTGATTCGGGTGTACATCTGAATATACTTCTGCACAAGTAAAATTGTTTGGAAAAGTATACTGTGCAGTATATAATCCCTGGAAGACAACTGATTGAGACAATGATGAGGGTTGAAAGGATACAATAAATTTGACTGGGAGAAATGCATCAATACCCATAACTTCCTCTGGTATATCAGTCCTCTCGATCCATTTCTTGATTTCTGTTGCCTCCTGTTGTCTACTGTTCTTTCTGTGTTTGCTGAGATCTATAAAGCCTGTGTCTCCCCATTGGCCTGCTCCTCTGTGAGCTCAGAAACCTGGAGCCGAGAGCAGACCATCTGAGTTGGTCTGTACCCCAGTGGGTAAGCAGTAAGCATTCTTGCTCCTCTCCATCCACTACCAAAAGTGAGCGTCAGACCGACGCTAGGTGGGAATTAAGAATAAAACTCCAACTGAAAAACTACCATTTGGAAGCCATCACGGAAAGAATTGATTCAGCCTGTTGATGGCTAATATAAGCCATACCTGAATTTGAATTCCCACCTTCCTTTGGCTGAAGGGAAGCAGACCTAATAAATTATGCCTTGGGAGCAGGCCTACACAGCAGTTAGATTGTCATGCTGGCACGACCAGTTGAATCAACAATGCTATGTCCTTTAATTCAACTGTTCTTCTGTTCATCCTTCTTGTCTGCTATGCTGCTGTGCTTGGCTGTGTTTTCCTTGCGTCTCGTTCATCCTCTAACGTTAGGTAACGTGCTCCGCCCCATGTGGTCAGGAAGGGATCATCCCTGGTGAGCTCTGGACAGAGTGGGCATGTCCCTCTCTCTGGAATATTGGCCCCATCTCCCCAAGCAACGGTCTGCCAGGACCCTGCAGTGCTACCTGCCTGTCGGGACTAAATAGAACAGCATCTCAACAAGAGATGTCCCAGAACAACCGTCATTATTGAATTCCTGGTACAACTAATTGATTTTTTTTACTGTGTGACTGTAAATGGATAATTCTGCAGGGTAGGCTACCCAAACCTCTGTGTGCTCATACTTGCTGACTGTGTGTGCTCAGTGCTAACACTTGCTGTTGTGGCTTTGTATTGTAGCGAAGACTCTGAAGTGATTTATGGCCTTCCTATTTGGAGGCCCCACCTGTTCACTAGCATATAGGCATTTGCATCAGCAGTACTTATTAGACAGTTATAGAACTAATATCATTATTATAATTTGATGATGTTACATATTTCAATGAAGAAAGTCTTTGTTTTCTCCTATTAAATTGAATAGTTAAAACTGAAGTCAGTTTATTTGGATACTGACCAAGCCGTAATCACTGTAACAGCCCCTGCATGTGCAATTTTGTCTGTGGGATGCTGCCAGCTGTTCTCACAGCCATGAAGGGCAGCTGCTTGAGGACTTCGTCTGAGAGCTGGTGGTGAATTTAAAGTCTTGGCCAGATGTGTGTCATCATAAGTGGAATCTCAGGCTTGACCTGGGATTCCTCTGAAGTGCAGGTGGAGCTCCCGACATTTTGGCTCCAAAAAGTGTGTGCGCATATATGTCTGTGTGAGAGTATGTGTGTGCACATGCATGTATTTTTGTGTTTGTGTTTTTGTGTGTCTTGGACTACCCAGTAATGATTGAATTAATACCGTATCAGATGCTGAGAGGAATTTACTCCAGCAAAGTCTGATAGTGTGATGTACCAGCACTGATCGATCATTAAATCTTGGGTTTGACTCATCCTTTTGTTGGAAATCACACAGCATTCAGGCAGGAGTTATTCTGTTGTACGCCCACCAGTGCTGCCTCGGTAATCGGCATCCAGTTAATCTGTGGATAATCAGGCTGTGCTCCCAAAACCACACGCACTCTGAAACAAACAGTTTTTGAACCACTGAGAGAGCAATGCAAGATATTCAGTGGGTCATGATCAATTTCAACTTACCTGGGTGGCACTTATTTTGCTGTTATTTGTTTTAATGTTATATTTTGTTATATTAAATGTTATACATTTTGCATGGTAGTAACAGTAAGTGTGATTTTATGCTTGTTTATGCACGTTGTGATTGCAGAAATGATGTCTATTACAGTACCTCAGTATTGGATTTTGATTGAGATCCTATCTGTCTGACTTTCGCATTTCATTCAAAAGTCTCATTCCTCGGTGTGGGAATTAGTATTTATTCTACATGAATCCTGCTCTGAGCGAGAGCGAGATCTGCAGTTTAAGCCATAGATTAAAGCCTCCTTGCTACAGCGTGTTTACCAACTGATGTTCCAGCAAAAATCTCACCCTACTATCTGTTTTTCATGATGCCATCAGTCACTAGGTTATCACACACTATTTTTTTCCATGTCCTTTGGGTTTGCTCTCACTGGCCTGCTCCCTCTCTCTTCTTTGCTCATGCATGCGCCTGAACATACACACACACACACATTTGCCAGCAGTTTTTCTGTATTTCATCTATTCCCCATGGTGGAAATATCCCAGAGTATTACTGCTGGCTGAAAAAGAATATGAAGCTTTAATCCAGT
Source organism: Hiodon tergisus (assembly GCA_025775045.1). Classification (NCBI taxonomy): domain Eukaryota; kingdom Metazoa; phylum Chordata; class Actinopteri; order Hiodontiformes; family Hiodontidae; genus Hiodon; species Hiodon tergisus. Next base: position 7,813 of record JAOVYW010003376.1, on the reverse strand, counting down.
GTTCAGGTACATATATCTGCTGTTCTGAGGGGCTCTAGGAAGTGATAAATGAGGGCAAAGCAGGGACGAGTTTACTTCTATCTTCACTCCTAACAAAATCCATAAGCCAAAAGAAATGTGTAAAGCATGTCGCCAGGTTACAACAATCATTTTACACAATTCCGACTAGACATAGAAAGTTATCTTAATTTAGGTTGTTATTTCCCCTGCCAAGTGTACGTGTCAGCGTCATCCCAATGCCGAGTGTTTTTGTCAATATTTGGTACAAAGATGTATTGGGGGGGAATTTGTACATTGACCAGTTTTGTTGAAATTTTTTGGTGAGCATAATTTTAATGTGATCTTTGAATTCTCTTTTAATGGGCAGAATTATAAATGACTTACTTGTGATTTTAGCTAGTAAGAAAACAATTAAATCTAATATAAATGAGAACTCTGCATGCTAGCTGTGCCTGTGTGGATAACCTTTTAAATAAAGATAGCTTCTTAAGTTACATATATAATACATTATAAAGTTATTAGTACACCAGGAAATTACCTATGGATATAAGATGTTTATCCAAATATAACAGTTTAGTACGAAAAATGTATATAAATGTATATGAGTTCCTAACTTTAAACCTATGCTGGCATGCATAAGGCTTTCCAAAACAGACCCCTTACATAAGAGACAGCAGGAGGAGCTGTTACAGTAGGGATGTTAAAGTAGGGCTATCAGTGTTCCAGTGCTTGTTCAGGGTGTTTATTGGGGATTTATGAATTTTGACGTTAAGGTAAGGAACATTGTATTTATTAGTTTTGCATGCATACAACCCAAATGCACCCCTTCCTGAGGTGTTTCCCTGGCCTACATAAGCACATTGAAGGTCATCCCCCAGAAACACATGAAATCAATGTCACGTAACTTAGCCTGCACCTTGGCCTGTACAGTGCAGGTCCCAAAGCACGCCACAAAGCTTGTCTTTAAAAAACAAAAGACCAAAAATCGCTGACCCACTCTCACTTGCCGCATTCTTCCACATTAACCATTCTGATCTCAATGTCTTCCAGATGTTTTCAAGTAGAAATATTTGGAGAAGCACATTTTCTTCAAGGGTAGCGGAAATAGGGTGAGGGGAGCAGCATGATTTGTGGATGAGAAAGAGTGCGTGTTTGTATTTGTGTGTGTGTGTGTGTGTGTGTGTGTGTGTGTGTGTGTGTGTGTGTGTGTGACAGAGCTGGAAGGGGTTGGATGTGATTCGGGATATTTGTTGCCATCCTGCTGGGGGTCTGAATCAAGGCAGCTCCGGTCACACTTCCAGGGGTGGGGGAGGAGGGGTTTCCAGGAGACCACATGGAGAGAGGCCGGGGAGGGGGTATGATCTCTGGATGTTTTTTTATTTTTTTTACCGTCCTTGAGACCTATCTCACCATGGAACATTGACACTGTCGTCACCCCCACGTCCACTTTAGGTCATTAATATTGAGGCTTTTCTGTTGGATGGGGAAACTGAAACTGAGGGATTGTTGTGGTTTAGACAGAGGAGAAACTGGCACAGAAAGGCACAACAAAGATGACACTCATCAGTGCAGTAAGTGACCTCAATGTGATGAGATGCAAAGGATAAAATGAGGGATGTCAGTATCACTCTCTCCCTCCCTCTTCTCCTTTCTCTTCCTCCCTTCTTCCTACTCCTCCCTGTCTGGCAAGAGCTCAACCATTAGATCAGATGACCTCATAGCACGTCGATTATAACAGTGCCAAAACGCAAAAACAACCCCCACCCCCACCCCCAAAGCCTTGTGGTTCCATTTCAGACACGCACACTAATTAGTAATATACAGCCACACACAACTCCCACCTGCAATCTAGACAGCAGCAAGGTTTAGAAATGGAGTGATTACTCATTTCCTGTACATGTATGTACCAGACTGTTTAAAACTCTTAGTCCTTATTGTGTGTTAAGTGGGACAGAAGAGGATTTCATGCTGCGGAGGATTGTCTCTTCTTTTAAGCCATTTTATAGCTGCCAACTAAGTTTGCTTTGAGAGTAACAAGATCGTTGGGCAAGACCCTGTGTGGAGTAAATTAACACATTTGTGAAACCCATTGGTAAAAGCCAATGACCTTCTAGGATAGTGATGGGACCACCTGTGACGAGATTGTAGCATATTTACTTTTTAGTACTTTGTTTAGCAGCACTGCTGTTCATATGGTCATTTGTGTATAACTGCGTGTGTTTTAATATATCACACTGGTATAAAACACCATTTAATCTGAGTCAAGTTCACAATGGGTTGGGGGGGGGGGGGGGGCTGGCTTATGAACCTGGGTTTGAGACAGATGCTTTTTCTGTCATTTTGTCATCCAACAATTTCAATTACCGATACAAAAAGAAATGTTGCTTTTTAACAGGTTTGAATTTATTCCTAGTTTGTCGCATAGCCTGATATTTTCAATATTTACAGAGCTGATATTTACTGATTTGCTTTGTACAGTGATTTTGGTATGAAATAACTAGTTATGTAATTCACAAAGTGTGTTGCAGTAGCTTCAAAATAAAAAATAAAAAATAAATAGTTGCCTGTGTGTGCCCACAGAACCATACTCTGTATAGGAATTTTCCTCCTGGTGAAATAAGATTTGTGGTTGTAATGTTTAGGTTTATTACAATTTATGTACTCAAGGAAAAAATAGCATCGGCTACAGTATGAAAGGTAAAAGTTAATCGAGTCAATTATGTACGAATCCAGACTTGGAGATCTGGTAAAACATGCAAAGCAAAATTGTTTAACATCCTGTTTATTATGAAGTTTGTGAATCCTTATCCTTCGGCTACCTTAGTGGAGCAAACTTTGGACTCTGGTATACATTGATGTTCTGTATTAAGTTGGTATTCAAGAACACTGGCGCTGATCTAAACCTCTACATACTTTCCTTACATAACCCCACTCTTAAACCTTGACCCATAGTGAAGCAGCAGTGAAATGCAACATGGATTGTGCTAGGTGACACCTACCACATGAAGCAGAGAGGGAAAGGATGTTAATCTACACTTCACCTTTCACTTAAGTAAAATACACTTTCCCCTGCATTTACTTATAGTTAATTCTCCATGGCAGGAGGAGACAGTGCAGTGCAGTGACAGCGTATGTATAACTATATGTTGTTTGCATTCCCTGCTATACATTTTGCATATACAAATGCATTCTTAGATTTTTCAAATAATTACTGACAAATAAAGTAGTTTTGTCAATTACCCACCTTACCCTCCTATTACTCCATTCTATTCAACACCGTTTTTTTTGTCTTCTTCTTTGATAGAAATGTGGCTGGTTGCACATGTTTGTTTGACCCCGGCATTAACATCAACATCATCACACCCCCTTATATAATTTCCCTTGAAACTTGGAAGGCACAGACAGTGGCATATGCCACTGCGGAAAGTGTACCCAAAGTAAGCTCCATTTGTGGTGGTTCATGCAGTCTTGGTTAGGACATCAGCAAGAGAAGTGGGAAGCACTTCCTGGACATTCTGTCCTTGACATTGTTTGTTGGGTGGATGATGTCATGTAGTACAGAACCTGAAAAACATCATTTATTTTTTTTAAATACAAAATGAGAATTTTGGAAGACCCTTTTTTCTAATTCATGCCTCCAGCTAATGAATGTGCAAGAGCATTTTGATTGCAAAGATCTGCATGTTTTTTGAGGAGTATTGGTTAGTACATTCCAATTAATGAGGAAATCACACACATCAGATTAGATATTGATACTGGAAAGTTATTTAGCTGAACGGCATAAATGTGTGAATTTTGTAGTTAATTTTTTGTATTTAACATTTAATTCATGTAGTTACTGTTACTGTTGTACTACATATTTGAGTGTTTTGATTTTGTCTACTCAGATTATTTCCAGTGAGGTTGCACTGTTCATTTGGATTATTTGCCTGACTCTATATTGCTTGTACTTTATTCCATAATCCCAAAGAGTCTTAATTTCATAGTTTTTATGTTGTTGTTTTTTGCACCTACTGCATCCTGTATTAGGATGTATTTTTGTGTTTATATGAAAGTTAATTTCTATTGCTTGTTTTGGGTGTCCCAGAACTTGACATTCTTTGGTGAGTGACCCATTAAAGTTCTGGCTGCATGCTTGATAAAACCTAGTTTATATGCTTAAACCATAAACCTGGTTTATATGCTTTTTGCAGGTTTTCAGTCAATTAAGATTCCAGAGTCACTTGCAACAAGATTTATTTTTACAATAATTAGGGATGCACCGAAATTTTCGGTTTTTGGCCGAAAGAGAAAAAAGGCAGAAAATATGAGCCGAAAATATATGCCTCCCCACCCCAGCCTCAGTGCTCAGATTTCACTCGAACTAGCCATTATCATGGCGCTACCCAGCAAAGGCCGATCATGTCAGCGGTGTGGAAATACTTCAAAGTTTCTGATAAGGACATCAAATTTGTGATCTGCAGTGTTTGTTCAGCATAAATTTCAAGAGGGTGGAGAGGGCCGGAGCACTTTTTCCACGACAGGTTTGATACACCACCTGAAAACACGAAATCCAATTCAATATGCAGAGTACATCAAAACAACAATAGCACTTAAAAGTACCCCAACTAGCACGCCAACACCATCGGTCGCCACAGTTTTTGAAAAGGCTAAGACATTTTCAAATGATAGTGCCGAAGCACATGGCATTACAGAGAAAATAATGGAATTCATTACCTTAGATGACCGGCCGTTCTGTTGTGGAGGACATTGGATTTCGTAAGCTCATACAACATATTGAGCCACGTTACACACTGCCAAGCAGACAGTATTTTGCAGAAACCTGTCTACCTGAAATTTTGACTGTTTTAAATGTTTTAAAGTGGAAATACGTTTACATAAACTGAAAAGTGGCCATCTGCCATTTGGTGTTTTGCCTGTTGTTTCATTAAAATTATTGTGTTTGCAAGATGTTAGCCTAGAACGGCTAAGTTCATTACTTGACTGCTGTTTTGCATATCATAATAGTTTTCAAGAACTTTACATTATTTAGATAATTGGTAAAAAAAGTCTATTAAATTTGATTGTTACAGTTGTGATCGTTTTATTGGTTAGTAGTTTTTCAGTTCAGATTAATTAAATTCATGAAATTAATTAAAAAGTATAATATGAATACAATTATACAAAAAGTTATTTTAAAGTAGGTTAAAAAAAGAAGAAATTTTCAGTTTCGGTTTTTCGGCCAAGTGAATCCTGAATTTTCGGTTTCGGTTTCAGCCCAGATTTTTCATTTCGGTGCATCACTAACAATAATTTAGAATTAATGTTGAAAAAAACAATGATTGTGGGATACACTGTAACAAATGACACATGAAAACCTTCCTCCAACCCCATCAATAGGTGTGAATGGCTACCTGCAGTCACACTTGGAGTCAGACTTGTTCAACATCTAATTATTTGTACAGATCCCGTACAGATTGATGCTCCGCATTCAGTAGGCATCTAAAAACAATCAATGGCTTTGATCTAAACCTTTATATGACCGCTTTCCTTACACTTGCCTTCTCTGCCTATCTGTGCCAACAGTGACCGGGACCTCGAGATGAACAAGCTGCGGCAGAGCCTACGCAGAAAAAAGCCCACCTATGTGCCTGAGGCCAGCAGGCCTCACCAGTGGCAGGCCGATGAGGAGGCTGTGCGCATAGGCAAATGCAATTTCCCAGTCCGGGTAAGGACCCCGTTTCGTTTGGCGAAAGCTCATTTCTGCTCATTCACAACAAGCCGAATGGGTTTCAATCAGTAATTTCTTGGCAAACAAACGACGAAAGTGAGTGGGCAGTGTTTTCTGGCTCTTCTACTCTAATGAAAAGTTAGAAATGAAAACCAAACTGGGCCCTTAGTGAGCGGGTGGAGGAGGGGGTTGGGGGGGCAGGTTGGGTTGACTGCATATTGACATGGAGAAGGAGGGGTTTAAGGCACCATAGCCATAAGCTGACTGCAGAGCCCTGAGATTCAGCCCTTAAAAAATAGATCTTTTAAACACTTAGTCAACACTGTTGTTTTTTCCTCCTTTCAATTAGCCATTTTATATATTTTATTTTATTTTGTTCCCCAATAATGGAACATTCTGAGCCTGGTGTATCATGGGAAAGCCCACACTCCCTCTGACCCAGAGGACAATAACTGAGGCCTATTTCATTGGATCGCAGTTGAATGCAGCGTGCTAGTTGCTTGGATGCTTTGAGAGGAACGGAGGGGAATAAGGAGAGGGAGGGAGAGTGGGCAGATCTAATGCCTGGAAAACGTAGCGCTAAACAGGCCGATAAGTACCAGCTTTGGGCTGGAGCAAATGTCAGTATATCCATGCTTGAGTGAAGTCTAAATCTGATGCTAGATGAGATGTCCTGCTCTTTCAACTCAAGTGTGTTGCAACTTGATCTCTAAATGGCTGTATTCTGAAATTTGCCCTTGCAGACAATTCTGAAACAAGCTTTAAAACTTTTTTTATGCAGAAAGATTACCCAAAAAAAAAACTATAATTACTATTATTATAATACTACATACAAAAGGACCCTGGTATCTCCGGGGGATAGGTTCCAAGCCCCCCAGCGGATGCCTGAAACCACGGATAGTAGCAAACACTATATATTGTACATGATGTACATGCCTACGATAAAGTTTAATTTATAAATTAGGCACAATAAGACATTAACAACAATAACTAATAATAAAATAGAACAATTATCTGATCTGATAACCGAGACGGCTACTAAGTGACTAACGGCTGGGTAGCGTATACAGCATGGATACGCTGAACAAAGGGATGGTTAACATCCCGGATGGGACTGCACGAGATTTCATCACGTGAAATTTCATTGGCACACAATTTAAAGCATGAATTTTTACTGCATTTCTGGAATTTTCTATTACATTTTTTTGGGGGTGTTAAGTAAATCAGTGGACAAACAGTTTACTGTCCTATTTACTAAAGATGTGATATCCTGATTGGTGCATTTAAAATTTTAAGCCCTTAACTAGGGTGGACCGTAGAGCACTATCTCTTTTGGGCTCAGCTGACAAACTACTGCTAAATAACTCCGGAATTGCTGGAACTCTAGCATGAGGCAATAGCAAACGAATTGAATGGAACATTCACAGAACGTGTTCTGAGCAGCAGTATTGCAGCTCAACCAGTGGCATCAATAAAAATAGCCTCCCTCTTTTCTTAATAACTATCTTCTGTTAACAGCTAGCTTAAAACAAATACACTCATATTGTACTAGACAGACAAATCTGGGTGAAAGAATGTTGGTGATAATTGTCTAAATTCAATGTAAACCCTTTGGTTTGTTTAATTTTTTCGAGGGAAAAGTGGCACCCAGACCAAACTAATCTTAAATAAAAGATTAATTTGTCTTCTTTAAAATTAGCTATTATATGTGGCATTTGTGATATTTGAGGTTGAAGAGTACTAAGGTTTTAGCTACAAAAGAATCCATTGAAATGAATGGGATTCTTTGAACGTTCCAAGCTCAGATTATTTTCATACATGTATGTGGTAGTTAAGGACATCTTCCTGAAATTTAAACATAAGTAAGAGCAAATTGTACTCTTTCGAATGAGGTAACTTTGAAAAAAAATATTTTAATATATATATTAGATACAGAAGCTGATACAAATGTAAATTTGACGAATTCCCCCCACGTATAATATTTATAATGTAATATAATATAATATATATATATGTATGTATGTACCATGACTGAGACTCTCATGGTCCACAGTGGTGCAGGAAGCGGCGAGTCTGAAGAAGCACAACCTGTTTATGGACAGC
>JAOVYW010003375.1:65667-80897 GCA_025775045.1 Hiodon tergisus | reverse complement strand
TGAACCTGAACCTGAACCTGAACCTGAACCTGAACCTGAACTGAGGAAAAGTGCAGGGATTATATGACAGACAGAAAAGTGGGGAGGTGCAAGGCCGTTGGAAGCGGAAGTGAGCAAAACAGTGCACATGGGTCTGTGGAATGTTAATTGGATAATTGACAAGAGCTAGAAGTTGACCGAAGACAAAAAGTAAAGGCAAACTGTAACAACGCCTCTTATAAAATCAGGTTTTTGTCTCAGCAGATTTTAATATTCCAACAGAGGTCTCTGTGTGTGTGTGCAAGTTTGGGTGTACCTCTGGAAAAGAGAGGCTGAGGTGATGGCTCTTTTATGGCAGAACTTACTTGTCACGTGGTGCAGGAGAAAAACAAAACAGAACAGAGTTTTGCTCTAGGTAAAAAAATTTAATGTTAAAAACTTAAATTCTGCTGTGGGCACAAAGAGAGAGTGCCTTTCTCAAAGACACATGGATGAAGTTGTTTTCAACGCTGTGACACTGAAACATGCGTGCATGTAGCACGTTTGATGCTCTGGTGTAACCGTTTGATACAAGTATGTCCTTCAGCATTATTATTAAGCTATACTGTCACTGCAATTATAATTAAAGAGCCTGCTGAGAGATTTCATTTCTCCTCCTGCCAAATACTATCTTTGGTGTGTGGCATTTAACCTCCACTCCTGTTCGGATCTCATCAGAGCTCCCCTTCCCCCAGCAATCAACTTTTCTGTCTTTTCTCTCTCTTTAACCCCTCCTTCCTCCCATTGTAGTAATTCCCTTTCACTCTTAAGGAAATCCTCACTCTAGAGCTCCAGAACAGATGGCCAGTTTAAACGGCCGTTTTGGTCATTATAAAACAATACACTGAAGGCACGTCCCGATTTTGCATAGATTTAAAACCTGCACGTCAACATTATGCAGTGCCATCACCCCCCTTGCAACTATGGCACAAATGCTATCCTCTCATACCCTCTGCTGTGGTGAATTAGCATTACCAGTATCAAAACTGGCAGGGCTGAAGTTCTCTGGAACAGAGTTCCAAGGTTTTGGAATTCACACCTTAAAAATAAAAGTTATATCCATGAACAATTTTGTTGGGTGTTGTGTGCAGCAGTATCCTTTCTCAAAACATTTGCAAAAAGTTGCTTTGGTACCCTTTACCCCTGATGACTTAGTAAATGGTTTTGCTCGGTGCATTTTACTTAATAGTACATTGTTTTACTTCAAGATTCATTATGTTTTGTTTATCTCTTAAATTTGACCATTTCAAAGTCATTTAAGCACTTCATGAACACCATGTAAAAAATGTTGATCGTATTGATTCATTTTAGATTGTTGCCATGCTTGGATGTGTGTGACACTTGAACTTAATGGCTAGCAGGGAGAAAGGGCTAGCAGGCTAAACTTGTTCATGCTTAATGCTTTGGTAAAACTGGCACTGCTAAACCTATTTTAAAACTGCACAGCAATTGGAAAAGGCAAGTGAGGGAGGTGGGGAGACTGACAGAAAGAGAGTGACGGACGAGAAGCAGAGAAGGTTAGAGGGAAAGTGAGAAAGAATACGCTTTTACTGTCTTTGGAATTTAATTTAGATCGATGGAGAAAAAATACAACATTACGGGTCAGTTCAAACCAATTTATAATTTTGGTTTTGATCTGGAATAAAATGAAACTTTTCCAATCAAGCCCTCACAGTGTTAAAGCAATCCAACAGGTCACAATCAGCAGTTCCCCAAATATAAACATTAAAATGTTTGGCGTACAACAAATTGCCTTAATGTGGTAAATTATTAAATGATCGCAGCTAGGCATAGAGAGGCAACAACAGAACAGGACTGGAAGTGGGAGGAAGAGAGCTGAACAGAGCGTTCGGTTTGAGACACAAGACCTCATTCTGCAACGTTGTGAAAGGGTAGTACAGACATTTCTCTGAGGAAATGCAGAAACAAGGGCATCGGTATCTCTGCATTTCAATAATACCTGTATTTTGAAAGAGCCATTATAAGAAAACACAAGGGGTGCATTGAAGGATACTGGAATGGCACGGCAACGATATCAGGGGATTCCAAACTTTGGTGTTGGCAAGGGAGGGTAAGAGGTGGAGTCAATATTTTAAGACAAACAGAGAGAGAGAGAGAGATATAGAGAGATTGATTGATAGGATGAAACTAATGAGAGAAAGCGGAGGGGGGGGTGGGTATAAAAGGTACGTTTTGGGAAAGGGAAAGGCTAAATAGTAATTAGAAGTTTAAGAGATTGACACAACTTCCTTCAAGACTTCATCTGAGTGTGGTATGTGTTTTGATTTTATACTGGCTGTTATCCTCTGTGTAAGGATGCATGAGACTGTGACACTGGCTCTGTGTTATCCTGTTTTCTGAGTTTTTGTGTGGTAATTTGTCTGAGAAAATGAGCCTGCACAGAACGGGTGTTTCAGTGATGATGGTGTTGAATAAAATGCACAATAACATATCCATCTCATGTTTGTGAACTTGCGGGTGTGTTATTTTTTTTTAATGACCCATGATCGCGTGTAAGATGGAGAGGGACAGCTCGAAGTGAGAGTTATAGAAAGTGAGAAGGACAGAAAATTGGCTGGCTGGTAATAACGAATAACCTGAGATAGGTGGACACTTGGATATTTTATTACTGAGAGTAGAAAGCTCCATAGCAACAGGAAGGTGTTTTTTGCTCGCAATACTGACAGTAGACCAAACCTACCGTAGACCTGACCAAAAAAACATAGCTTTCGAAATTCAGAGACCAGAGCAGCGAATGTAAAGCTGGAGAGTGGACAGCAAGTGGAGGAATGTCATCGGGTCATTAGGCTTGGGCAGGTGGCAGGCCTCCTCCGAATCACTTCACCAGCGTTCACCGACTGTGCCAAGCGCGCCTGCAGTCTGCATGTGAAAATGGAGGAGGACTCGGATAGGTCAAGGTCATTAAATAGTCTGCAGAGAGGGAGTCCTTAACACTCGTTTAACCCCTAACAGAAACTCTCAGTAACCCCTTCCTCAAATTCATAACTCTACATTATTATCTCTGACCCGATCTCAATTTATTATTTATATTTAATTTTACATTATAAAAAAAAAAAAATAAGTCAAATGCTACAAAAAAGACTAAGTTTCAGTACCATGATATGTAAAACATTTTATTAAATGTAACAAGTTGAGTGACTAGTTCAGTGTTGCTCAACAGGTGTCACTAATTTAAATATTTACTCACAATATTCCTACTTATGTTGGCATCTAGAGCAATTTATCCATTCTTATTCACAGTGGAGAGGGTTTCCTGGAATACTCTTGGTACAGTGAACCTATCATGCCTGCGTTCCCGTCATACACAAAACTCTGCATGTCATTGACACCCGGACAGAGGGGAAGAATGGAGGGCCAATCGCCACAGAACCATGTCCGCTGTGCAGGAACGACCACGGGAGATGCATTTTCTGTCGCTCACTCAGATCAACCGAAGCTTGAGAAGGGAATGACCATGGAATGACCTTTCCTTATCTCGGTCAAGATACATGCAGAAATGCCTCAGAAAGCAGAATAAAACACATTATTATGGTTCAGACTTGCACTCATGATTTAAATGATTTTCTAGTTTTATTGATGGGTTTTACAACTCATCTGTTCATCCGTTGTTGCTTTCAGTGTAGTTTGAATGCCCTGTGGGGTCCAGTCCATTCATTGCATCCAGTTTCCAGGTTATGTCCATTACCTCTTCTTAGTTCTTCTCTCCCTCTCTGCCCACCAATATCCCAAACCATGCCAAAGCACAGCCTTTCAAACGCTCTTTCAAACCCTCTCTTTCATCACCCTGACCCATGCCTGACCGGCTGTCCACTGTGACCCACACCCAGGGCTAAATCATTTTCATATCTGACTGTATCCCCGTCACCTTGTAAAAGCTGACCTCATTTGACCACATGGTCCACTGAATGGGGTCTTTCCTACAACTGTTTACTTTTAGTTTAGTTCTGCTTTCTGTGCTGGCTACTGATTGGCTTGCATTATATTACATCTAATTTCAGAAGTTTTGAAAGGCAAGCCATATTGCGTCACTAGTGCTAGGTAGAGAAAAAGAATGTTGCAGACTCTTACGATTTTTCCACTCTCTCCACCTCTCTCTTAGATAATGGCTGATTTTGATGCGGTTCTGAAATCCTGGGGTACTATTGAGGCTGACTTTACAGGATATGGAGGAGATGTTTTGACCCGGTCAGTTAATGGACTTCACTGTGTCTCACTGGACTGGTGGACTGGCCATGATGTTTTGCTTCGTTTACTCACGGGAGTGTCGTTTGAATGGAAAGGAGCAGATTTGTAACTTAATGTAGCACTTTGTGCCTTAATGTCTGACCTTCACCATTCACTGCATAACCCTTTATCCGAAAATACAAAATGACGCCTTACGCTCTCTCTTTCTCTCCCCAGCCTGTTCAAAGAGCACCCGGACACCCAGAAACTGTTCCCCAAGTTTGTCGGGATAGCACAGGGTGACCTGGCAGGAAATGAGGCTGTGTCCGCCCACGGAGCGGTAGTCCTGAAGAAGCTGGGCGAGCTGTTGAAGGCCAAGGGGAACCACAGTGCCATTCTCAAGCCCCTGGCCACCACTCACGCCAACACGCACAAGATTGGCCTGAACAACTTCAAGGTGGGCATTCCTATACTTTTTTTATTTAAACAATAATAATTACAATAACGGCAGCAATAACTATAATGACAATTGTACAGGCAGTCTATAATGTAAGGTCAGGTTTGGTATTTTGCTAAAATCTATTTACTTGATATTATTTAGGTTCTCAGTACATGTTTATTGTATATATATATATACATATATATACTGTAAACAGGATATACACTGCAAACAGGATATACAATGAATCACCTCATTCTCAGTACTCTGGGATTTAAACCTGAAACTTTTAAACTTACTGGTATGGAAGCTTAAACACGACTCCAACTCTCCACCTTGTATTGACCTCATACCTCTCAACCGCAACCTTCTTTCTGCCTGCCTCCCCATAGCTGATTACCGAGATCATTGTGAAAGTGTTGGCGGAGAAGGCAGGGCTGGACGCGGCGGGACAAGACGCCTTCAGGAGGGTGATGGCCATTGTCATTGGCGATATAGATGTCTTCTACAAGGAGCTCGGATTCCAGGGATAAACAACACTTCTCCCTAGTTAAAACCGCCAATGTCAAGCCAGCTAATGGAAAAAACATAGAGATAGCGCTTCTACTAAGGGATCTGGGATAGGGAATGCTGAGCATGTGTCTTTGACTCAGGCAGGACCATGAATTGAATATCCTGTCACAATACCATTTAGTTTTATTAAGTGCCAGTTTGAGCAAATTCGTTGTCCTTAACAGCGACTCAGTCTGACTCGCAGACACACTGAGTCTGAATGGGGATCAGGACAGAGAAAATTTTTTTTGTTGAGGGGGCCTCTACAACCGTGGATCTATTTGGTTATTGCACCGCCTTCAACAAGCTAGCAATTCTCTATATATAATGCTTACTGTTTTAAAAGCACATTATCAGTGTCATTGCCTCTAATGTAATAGATGTCATTCCTGAAGTCTAACATCTGCTTCATTGTTTGAGGGTCTATATTCAATAAAACATTTAATCATCTACAAAAGTGATTGTGTTCCTTTTTCCTGCTCACTCTCCACCGCCTCAGTGTTTACTGGGTTCTCTTAAGTTTGCATTCCTATTGGTGACATTAACTCCACCAAAGCAAAGCCACTGGCAAAACACGGTTAACAGCTTGGAAGTCCGGTCTCTGCATGAATGCGGGTTGCAGAATGCATTGTCTCCTTCTAATGCTCGGGTTCTTCATGCCCCCACCCCCTACCCGCCTCTGCCACTTCACAATCACGTTCTAAGGACACAAGAAGCTAAAGCTATTTGGGGACTTTCAAGAATGTCCTCTGATGTCAGTTACTATGACTTCCACCTGATTCTCTGATGCTTTACAAGCAACCTTCAACTACCTATGTACACGTACGACCAATAAACTGGTCCACCATTTATATTTGCTCTGTTACCAGTGGAATTTCAGGCAGTGCATTGTGATTGGTTCAACCATGTCAAGACAACTGGCTAATAAGAGCGAGGAAAGCAGTGTAGAGTGACCTCATCTGCTCCCTACCATATCTGATTATCACGGCTCCCAGCACAATGGCCGCACTGCTGCTGGTCTTGCGCTTGCCAGATCCAACATTCTTTTTCTCTGAGATGGTGTCTATCTATTTTGGTTCTAACCTGCCATCACCTTCTCATTTCAAACACTTGTCCTGTTTTTGTTGCTCCCAGATGCAGGTCAACGGCTGGTCAGTTATTAATCCTTCACCACCACTATGTGGGGGCTTTTGCCACTGGAAACACTACAGATTCCAATGAAACGCAGTGACCTGTTTTAAGTCCTCCCCTTGAAAGTATCAAACTCCTGGTGTGCTTTTCTTCCCTGCCTCGCTCTGCTTCTCTCTCTCCCTCACCTTGTCTTTCTCTGCGTCGTACTCCCACGCGTCTTTCTTGGGGTCTTTTCACAAACTCCCGCTCGTTCCTTCCCCCTTTGTTTGTCCTTGTGTACGTGACTCAGTACACGGCGGTGGCTCCGTCTGACTGTGCGTGAGTGGATATGGCTTCATGGGCATGACCCAGCCTCTAACAGCACGGCTGGACATAACCTTGTTTCCTATTGGCACAACTATCTTAATGGAATCGCCTCTATAAGCCTTCATCTCCATGTTATGCCGGACCATATCTGCCAAAAATATAATAAAAAAGGGCACGTTAAAAGTTAGTTCCTGTCTTCATAATTCCACCTAGGGAGAATTGCGCCTCTGTAAGTTTTGGTTTTTGTGGAAGATAATGCACCCAGAATTAATAAAATATTTAGCTGAATTTAAATATCTGTTTTTTGTTACCAAAACAGTTGCTGAAAAAGTCATCTATCTATCATCTGTCATTAAATCATCTAGGCTGTAAAATGTGAGTGATGATTCTAAGAAACTGCAACAACCACAAGCAAGCGTTTTCTGTATTGGCTGATCAGACTGGCAAAACATTTAGGAGGTATTTTGGACCGCCCCCCCTTCCATAACTGTTTCAGTTAATATACGTTTTATGGACGTCTTGCATGAACAGCTTGCTTCTGGTTATGCCGCAACATTTCAATTAGGTTGAGGTCAGAAATACGACTTGGCCGTTCCAAGATGGCCGTTTTCTTCTGTTTAAGTCGTTGTTGTCAAATTAGCTTTTTTTAGCCTTATGAGCCTCAACAACTCTTCCCTTGTGGTCTGAAATTTCTTTTTATATTATATTTCAACAAATTCTCTGTTTTCAGGGGCAGACTTCGTTGGTTAACTTTGTGGGTTCTTATGTGATAGGTCACCTCTAACCAACACTTATATTATTAATCATTGTTTGGAAAACCTTACTTGTATTACCCACTTTCAAATAAGTAATTATCCCAAAAGTTAGCATGCTTTTTCCAGCCCATGCTGTATTATGTTTCAACAATGTGTTCAGTAAAAAATTAGTCGTTAGTTAAATCACACTGTTGTTTATCCATCATTATGACTTAGATGAAGATCAGACTACATTTTAGGAGCCGGGAATGCAGCTAATTCTTTCCGCAACTGTATAAATTTAAATGAGAATATAAACTTGTTTTTGAATGCAAATCAACTGCAAACAAACACACTTATGTCAGACCGATCCATTCACATTCAAACGGGACAGTGTCTTATCGGCATAATCCCATATTAAGTGCGAGCGCCATGATAAACTAAACTACTATTAATAGGGGGTTTGGCTCTGTCTGTCACTGCAGACGTGACACAAAGCACTGCTACACCAGTTCTACCAGATGGCCTTTATCTTTCCATAAACCCGTGGCCAAGCACAGCTCTACTGATGTGGCCCGGCATGTGTGAAAAACCCCCACAGAATTAAAGGGCTTCTCCACCAACGTTGTTAATTCCCCCACCACTGCTACATCATATCACAGCCGAGGGTCTTTGACTGTGCAGTGTACTCTCAGCCTGTGGGAGTTCCCTGCCCAGATGTAATCCCCATTGAAGACAGCTGCAGGAAGCCTGGGACTTTCTTGAGTCCCCACAGACGGCTCATGTGCGTGAAAGATCGCATCGACACACCCGAAGACGAAGAGCACTGATTCTTTATACACAACCACCGTCTTTCCACCCCTCGCAAGTATGAAACCCGCCAAATTATTAAGTCTGTTTTGCAAGCTGCTCTTCGTCTGATAAGAACTCAAAAAATATAGTACCTAAAAATATCATTGTGTATTATTGATAGGGTTCAGTCAAATTTTTTTAATATTTTGCACAATATAGAACTTGTGAATCTTTGGATCAGGCTTTTTGTAAGCAGGTGGTGCAAAGCAGCAACAAGCACATACTCCGCCCTCACATGACTTCCTTCGAAACATTCGATTGGTTGGCGCCATGTGTTACGTGCATACTGTAACACAGCCGTCTCTACCTCTGTGCTCCCTCAGTGTTGTCTGTCAACACTTACTGAGTAATCTGGTACAGTCCAAGAGCCCAGGGGTTTTTATCCCCGTGTGAAGCTTCACAATTGGAGACCAACTAAAAATACGCTGTCATTTAGAGAAATAAGAAAAAAAACTAAAACCCCTGGAAGAACATAAAGGATACGCTGACTGTTTCTCAGGAAAGAGTTTCCGCCAAAGCAATGGAAAGTGCTAGAGCAGAGACAGATCCCAGATTGTGCAGGAGATACGATTGTGACTAGCACCATGTAAACTGAAACCATGTAATTCGAGTCATTAGGTCAATGGGAAACCGAATGGACAGGGGATAAAGACCTGAGGCCAGGGCTTGACAGTAATATTTAATGACAAAAGACTTACTGGTATTGAAGGAACCTGTCTGCAATAAACTCAAAGAAATATTATCCAGCAGTGTCCACATGGGTAGAGTTTACCTTGTAGTTTCACATTTTGCCGATTATACCAGTGGACAAATCTGTACTCCCGGCTGGGAGCAAATGGTTTGGCTGAATGCTGGTTTTGCCTGGGTTGCCCCGTTGTCGATGATTGTGTCATCGATGCAAGCTACTCACCTTTATTTAAATTATTTACATGAATGATTCCAGTCACCAACTATGCTCTCAAATTCACAGTCATAACCAATTATCATTTTCATAACGGTATTGCAGTATACATATGTCACAGACCAGATTAATGCTGGATTCATAATTCAAAGGCATTTAAGTTTTGAGATCCTGTGGATTCAGGTCTCTAAGATTAATAAGTAGCTCACCCACCTAAACTTTTTAATACATTGATTGCATTTAGTTGATTTAAGTATACCATCTGTTGTTAAATTATAAGTTCAGTGTCGTTAAATATCAAGTAATTCTATTATTTAAGTAAATAGACTTAACATCACACTTAAAATCGCCGAAAGTTTCAGTTATAAATTCTGCATTGATCTGAATATTTGACGGTAAGTCGATAAATGTAATTCCTAGCCAAAGGTTTAGCAAGGTTCCACTCCGCATCAGAGTTTTTAGCAAGCGGCACTGTACACCAGATGGCTGAATGGAATGATCTTAAGTTCTAGGGGGGCTGAAGCTTAGAGGATATGTTTCACGGAACATATTTTGGAGCTACCTAACTGATCGAGCACAGGCAAATAACTTTTGTTCCGTGATCATCCGATGTTGAGAAGGCCTTTAGCACCAGACAAGAACTGGCATCACAACAAATTTACATTAGCCAGGACATGGGGTCATAGGAACGGTGAGAAAATGTCCAGTGACTTCTGCTGGTATTTTCAGTTAGCCATACCGGGAGGACTGCACCATGATTAAAGTTCATCATGAACTAAAATTAGGGAGAGGAAAACAGATGGGTCGTGAGAAAACAGGTGGATGATTTTTATTATATTTAAAAAAACAAAACTGAAAAATTAGGGTGAAGTTGAAGGGCTGTATGAGTTCACTCATATGAGTTCACTCATCTACTTCTACAGTAGATGGCTCCTTCAGTAACAAACAAGTGATTCAATTAATGATTTCTGGTTCCCCCTGGTGTTGCTACAATAAAAAACAATGAACAGATTAAGCTGCTGAAATGTATGCCTTAATGGAAAACGGTCCCATTGACTGAAGCAAACAGCAAATTTTGAATGAAGACACTATACAAAACCAACTTAATTGACTAAATAATAATAATCCAGGATCAGCACTGTGGACAATTTCCTGACATATCAATAAGTTGTAATTCCATTTAACTGATTTGTAGTCATTTATTCTCCTTGGCTTTCTTATCGGTGTGTATTTTTAATTAAAATCATGTAAAAACACAACAAGCCAACATGTCTGTTAACATATTACTCAATCACTGGAAAGAATGGTTCAAATATGGCTGACTAAATATTTATAAAAATATCTTAAATACATTATTAACAGCAAACAAAAACCCATCCACACTACACACTCTGAATGCCTCAACAGAAATAAAAGTGTGTTGGAACGTCAGGCTGTAAGTGTGTTAGTTACTGTAGGCCTGTTAGTGAGCTCAAAACTGTTAGGGGAACAGTTGATCGGCGTGTTGTCAGATACCACTCAAGCAGTGAGTGCGACCCATCATTAACCGTCAAACAGCAGCCCCGGTGTCGCCGCTCAGCAAGCGGTCATAATCTGACAGACAGCGAGCAAGCAGTCGCGTTGACGACCGCACCAAGTCAATGGGACTTTTTCGGGTTGAAGGAGCTTTTTGAGGGTCACCAAGTGCGGTCAATCTTGAGCATGCCATTCTGGGTCGGGAGGGAATGTGCAGCGAGTGAGGGTGGAGAGGTAGAGTCCGGTGGTCATAGGGACAAGGCCTGCAGACACCTTCAATATGTTCAGTACTCTCAGAGCAGCTGTGTTCACCCCTTCAGTTGTCTGTGCAAGGAACACAGTGAAAGAAGAAGGACAAACATTAAAAGACAGAAAGAGAAACCCTGACACATAGGCAGACTGATTCTCAGGTGGTGAATCTAGACTACATTCAGAATCAGGAACCAATTCATTTTTACCATTTACTATGAAATGCCACTGTGATGTCATTTACGTTTTAGTCTTCTGAAAAATACGTAATATTATTATTAAATAATAAGTTTTTTTATTTTATCTACCATATTTCATATCTATGAGAACATATTCATATTCTTACAGACTATGAAAAATATTTTTCTTTATGAACCATTTGAAGTACTTGGTGCAAGGCCTATCCAAAATACTCAATTGTTTTCAGCAAAATATACAGACCTGACTCTCAGTGCTCAGCAAGGGGCAATGCAGGGAAGCTGCCAACTTTTTGAGGGAGGCCAGGCGTTCGTGGGGCACTGATCCACAACGGGCTGGGGTGAAAGAGACACACATATACACACACATAAACAGATCTCTCCTGTGGACATGTCTGGTGGGAAACACTTCCCACTCCAGATGGCAACTAATACAGCCAGACGGGTTTAAAAAAATTATTTTAAATAAAGATCGCAATTGTGACCTTACCCCCCGTGACCAGGAAACAAACTTTGCCGAGAAAGTAACCAGAGTTCAAATGCTTTAAGGATTTCTCTGTTGATAAAAGACTAAGAGAGAAGGTTCATCGTTAGATAAATATGCCAATGACAGCAATATATAAAGATATCAATATTAAATAGTAGATTAAAAGATCCCTTTATCAAAGAATAAAATGGCAGGTAAAAGCAGGGGCTATATCTTGGACTTTTATTTCAGTAAAGAGTCTGATAAATTTTTGCCATTTATGTAAGTAATGTTCTAACTCTAAAGTTGACTGTTTTGTCTATACACGGCAAAGATCCTGTGCAAAAACATAATTCTGAAATAAAAAAGGAACCAGCTGATATGTTGCAGATATCAGTTTCAGATACGTGCCATTTACCTGTGTTCAGATTCAAGGTGCACAATAAAAACCACCAGATCGATGCGGGGACGGCGTTCTTCATTCTCAACTGGCAGAGGTAGACTACGGGCCAGTCGTCTAAAGATTATAGTAAAATAAATATATTCCTTTTAAAATAACTACTTATTTGCATACAGAAAAATGTATAAAGTCTAGTTAATAGCAGAGTATACAATTCAAAACACTAAATTCTACAAAATGCACAGCGGTAGATCCAGTACACATTACGGTAGATCTGACCATCAGAATGTTCATTCGCGTTATTCGTAAGGTAGTTAGATGTTTGCTAATAGTTAATAAAACAATTTAAATACAGATAGGTGATAAGTTACTCACACAATCACGTTTACGTTATTTTCTTGTAAAACAATGGAATCTGCTAGTTTCTGCTGCAGCTGTTCCTCGTTTTCCACCAGCTGTAATATAATAACCACTATGTTTCACTCCGTGAAAGATACGTCTGCAGTTACCTGTGCGCAAACTCCATAAACAATGTTGCAAAGATACCGTTTCAATTGCCAGGCCTATTCAAGAAGCTATTCAACAATTAATTCTTAAGATCGACAAAATGTTACAAAAAACATAAAATTAGATACTTGTAATGGTTCTCTCAAGAATAATATTCGACAAAAAAGTTGGATGTATATCACAATACTTGAACTACTCGGGAAATAAGATATTGACCAGGAAGCGATCATATGCAGTAAAACCGCAGCTATTTTGCTACTTACCAGTACGTTAGCCGTGTTGAGAATGGGTAATTTAGAGAATGGTTTTAATAAGGCCATTCTGTTAGTTAGCTGAAATAGTCAAATAAAAACATACAAAACAACTGATACAAGGGCACTGACAAATCGATTACTAAATATGAAAACGGAATGAATCGATGGCGCAAAAAATTCAAACCTGCGTCTACGTAATGGCGGCGTGATGACGTCACGTTGTGTGTATACTTACGTTTAATAAAACAAATCCTGCCTGCTTGAAATTCTACGTGCATGTTTAATAACTTGCCATGTCAGGGTCATTACAATTAATATGAAATCATTGTTGAAGAGTGATTGGTATGAGAAGGGCATTGTGTATGTAAATTCTTTTTTAAGCACATTTTTGAAATCGCTCCGAATATGAATGCCTTGTCCTAAGATAAATCAATGGCCCATTTCCCCCAAAAGTCAAACAAACACACTTTAAAATAATTTATAAAATCTATCCCTGTGTATTTTGTGAGGCGGCTGAGGAGACTTTGGAACACATATTCTTTTTATGCCCTATGTCTAGGAACTTCTGTTCTGATTTACATAATTGGCTGTCACTTAAGATTGATGATATCCCGACATTTGACTTATCACACATCTTATTTTATATGGATACTGTGGAATCATCCCTTTCTGATTTGGTTCTGATATGATTGTTCTCATGGGTAAATATCACATCCATTGTTGTAAGTGGAGATATTCTAAGCCTTCCTTTTCATGGTTTATGAACGGTTTTAAAGTTTTTTTCCTCATTGAAAAAAGTAAAGTCTAGTAAAATTGCAAGAAAGATGTATAGTGATATTTAGGCAATTGTTGTTTTGATGAGTCTCCCCTAGTATGTTGCACCTAAGAATAGATTTTTTATTTCTTCTGTAATCTAGCCTTTTTGCTCGATTTGTGATCTTTAATTTTTACCCCCTTTTTTGTTTCTTTATTGTTGTTCTGTATTGTTTACGTTACTCCTTTCTTTCATTTACACTGACAATAATTGCATTGTTCCTTTTGATTTTCGTTTCCCTTCCCCTACGAGAGTTTTGTTTTTTCTTCTTAATAAAAAGATAAACTTGCCATGTAAAATTCCAGTTAGAAATTACATTTAAACATTTTATTTATTATAACTTAATAAAAACACAGAATGAGCAAAAAAAAAAACAGCACAAGTATGATCACTGAAACATGCCGTCTAGTGGAGCGAAGGGATAAAGAAAACAGAATTCTCCAGAAAGCAACAAATTTATTTTAGACTTGAACACGCTGTATTCGATCAGTAATAGCAGTATTACACTTATTCCAAGTCTCAAATCAACTATGAAGTTTAGCCATTTCAATACCTAACAGAAAAAAATCTGTAACCTTTTTACATTAACTATGCAGTTGCTTTCGAAATTAAAAACCGTAACAACAAAATAACACTGCCAAAAAAAGTGTCTTAGGTATTGTGATGGCTGTGAAACCAATAAAATCAGAGCAATAAAGGGAAACTGGAGAAAGGGGAGGGGGGTTAACTGTCAGAGACTGCAGTGGCACAGTGGACACTGACAGAAGAATTTGTAGGGAAAAGCTCGTCCATGTTCATATCCAAAATTGTGAAAACTATTTTGGGGTGTTGAAAGCATTCTGCTATTCACACAGAGATGGCCGTTCAATATGAACAATTTGAGCATGTAAAAGTGAGCCATGGACAAAAATCATTCTGTTGCCACAAATTTAACTTTATCTTCCCTTTCAACGAAATTACAGCATTTTCTAAAATCAACTTTGATCTGGTCCATACTAAAACCTCACGTATCCTTGTTAAAATATGTAATTTAACACACCAAACTGAAACTGAGCTTTCAACAGTGTTACCCCATTACACACAAAGCCCGTGTACCATTAATCAGATGTATAATGCGTAGAACTACAGAAGTCTGGAGGTTTGGCTTACGGAACCACATTTAACATTAAATCATGATAAATTAAAAGGTGTAGGTGGTATGATGGTTGATATACCTTAATGTTTTCTGCGATGTTTGTGTTGAGAACTACCAGCATCAGTAAATGCATGTTTTTTCAGTTCATTTATGTGGAGAGCCCAGCGCTAGTCTGTGTCTGGGTTGCAGGTATTCAACAGTATGTGTGTTGTGTTGTATCTAGGCATGTAATGTGCTGTGTGTGTATTGGTATTCCACACTGGTTGTCTGTTGTATACATGTGTGCTGTGTTCAGTGTCTGTTAGATCTTGATGCGGAAGGCAGTGGACTGCGTGCTGGGAGACTCAGAGGTAGGCGGCGTCTGTGGGGAGGACTTGAAAAGCGCTTTCAGGATGGTCTGGGGATCAACTTCTGTCGTGGGCTGTGAGGAGCTGGAGCGACCACCAGGGCGAGAGAGAGATGAAGGCATTCCTTCTTTCTTTCCTCCTCCTGGATTGTCACTTAATCTCCTGGAAAAACAGGGAGGGATGACTTATTTAGAGATACGCAGAACAGGTATGCTGACTGAGAAAGGA
>JAOVYW010003375.1:45130-63876 GCA_025775045.1 Hiodon tergisus | reverse complement strand
CAATTTACATTTGCTATACAAATGGACCTTAATACCGCAGGACATTTACAGAGACTATTTTACTTTTCACAAGGGTATGAGAGGAGGGCCCCCTTCAGCTAATGCACAGACGGCTACATGACCGGCTGCTCCTCAAGAAAGTATTTAATGCCATACTCAGTGGTACATGGCATCACTCAGCTGTGTGCGGAGAAAGCGGCTGGCAGCACTGAACTTCACCTGTTTGCTGAGGATTCCATCGCCGTCACCGGAGAGAGACTGAGAGAAGACAGAAAATACATTTGATTTCCGGTAGGTTCAAGCCGCAGGAATTGGTATGTCTGTATACTGCTGAAAATATGTGAATTCAACGAGGGCACATTACAAGTGCCTGGTAGTAAATGGATGTTTTTTGGTTTCCATGGGGAATGTATAAACGGGACATTTTCCACTAAACCAGAATCAATACATTCTAGCCTACATTTTGGAAAAAGACTAGAACTATAGTAATCACACTTTTTGACGTTCTTTAAGATATGAACTCATGTACGAGGTACTATAGTCAATCAGCAGAGTTGAAATTTTATATTTCCTTCAAGAGGGTCAACATATTTACAATGTTAATTCAGTCGTATTAAAAAAATACCCAAATACGTTACAACTACGAATACGAACTTGTAACTTGTCCACGTTTGACTGTAGAAGCTTTTCCTTTGCAATTAAGTTAGAGTCTGGTATAAAGAGTACATGTACCACATTTGACTAAGAGTTAATGAGAAAAAGATTTTTCAAAACATTCGAAATAGAGGAAAAACAGAAAATCTATCTGCAGAAGGACTTAGGAGACTTATTGTAGGTTAAATCCCAGGGGCTGTACAATCAAAGTTGGAAGTTGAAATTTTTGTCATGTTTGTTAGAGATCTTGGTGAAAAGAGGGAAAAACACTGCCAAAAACATTGGCTTTGCTGGAAAACCAAAAAACTTAACGTACATAGGTAAGACAGGATTAACAGAGAGACTGTTAAAGACTGTTCATCCATTTGCACTACGATAAAGAAGTGGAAAACCACAATACTACCTGGGTGTTCCTGTTGGGCACATTGATGCGGACCCCGCTTGTCATTCCCACTGGCCTCTGCTAATGGACAGAAAGGGGGCAGCCCATTGGAAGAGGTCACAGGACACGGCTTAAATCAGACAATCCTAACAGCATCCAATTGCTTAATTTCCTCTCAGTTTATCTGACAAATACATCTACAAAACTGTCACACAGGAGTAAAGAATTATAGAAAAGGACTAAAAACTAATTATCAAATATAACCATTTCCCAAACCATAAATGTACACTAGTAAAGACTTGCATTTTCTTACATTTCCCTCCCCAACCCCCAATTATGAATTGTCTTATAGTATCTGCCACTCTCGGCCATTTCTATAGTGCTGCAACTACTTTACAATACCATGTCATGATTATATTTCCATTCTTAAAAAGTAACATCCACTTCCCTACCTGGATGGTCTTTGTGATTTTGAAGGGTAAAGGTGACCCGAGGGTGGGTAAGGCCACTGCGATGCTTCTCTTCAAGCTGAGCCGATCACGTGCATCCATCACTTTTTTAAGCCCGGCCCCTTGCTCTAGAGCTAGCCCGCCCCTGGTGTTAAGTCCTTGAGTGGAATTCCCGTTGGAAAAAGTGTTGTTCATAGTTGCACTACTGCTGCTTTGGAGTTGCATCTGTTGCGTGTGGGTCTGCAAGTGTCCGAGCGACGGATTGTGCATTTGCGGCATGTTCTGTAGCTTGCGCGAGTTGATCATCTGTCTGGCATCTTGAACACTTCCCCCTGCCCCCCTTCCTTTGATTCGAAAGCGCGCGTCTTTCTGGACCAGCTTCTCTCTGGCATCTTTCAGTGGGAAGACTAGAGCCAAAGAGGTTAAAGATGGGAATGGCATGGTGAGGTTATGTCCTACTACATAATAATCCAAGAAGCTGTTGCTAACCACATTTCCAGAATAATGGCTTAATAGGCCATGCAAGTTTCTTTACACATTAAAATGCATTAATTGTAAGTTACTTCAGTGTGTCTGTAGACATACGTATATTAATTTTCAGGTCACCAGACAAAAAACTTGAGTAACTGATTAAACAAGACTCACTCATTTGGTCATTATGTAAAGTGGAGAAACCGGTCCCAGAAAATACTCTCCCGGCCCCGGTGTGGCCACTGCTATCAAACAGCATTTACAGAGCTTACTTTGCTTCCACCAAACAGCTGGAGCTGCCTTCATTGCAAGACTAAATACACAGATAATGGGATGAGGAAACCCCTTCTACTAATTTCAATTGAGCCCCTAACTTTTGTTCATAAGATCCTAGTTAATATATTGTTGTTTTATCACATTTCGTTAATTTCATTTAAAGCAGCTCACAAAGAGAACATGTTTAAATTTGCTAGGAAAAACCAAGCACCAACACCAGGGAGATTCAAATTAATCTAGGCTTTGAAATTATTTATTCTGTCTCCAAAGCATTGGGGACAAACTTTCCCATTTCAGATAATTGAAAATGACAGAACATAAGGGTGGATTTACTGGCACTATCCTCAAAAAATGTACATGTTTCTATCAATTATTCTTACTCACTAATAAATAACATGTAGGAGCACTAACATTAACCAGGAAGCTCTAATAATAAAAAAACGTTTCATGTCAAGAATAACTATTACACTTCGGTCGGGGCTTAGACGCTTACCACCTCCAACTGCACCGACTTTCTGTCTGACATCTGCCACTCCAATTTTCTGTCTTGCATCAAATGTCCTCCCAACACTACCCGCACCCCTACGATATGATGACCTGGAAAATATATTAACATGTAGGACATTCTGAAGTGATAAGATAGAAGAATGCGCTCAGTTATTAAGGAGAGCCGCAAATCGTGTTATTTTTAAGCAATTGTATAAAGCAAATAAACAGAACCTCATTGAAAAACACTTTGGTAGACTAATCATGACAAGAAGAAACAACCCACATTTTTCATTATCGCCAATAGGGAAGAGCTGACTACCCAGAAAAACGACATTAAATACTGTAAAGCAGTTTTCATTTTGGTTGCGTATTTATCCAAAGTTATCTAGATACACAATTGATCCTGTAAAGTATTTTTTACGCGTTTCGTAATCTTGCATTAGCCGCCAGCATTGTTTGAAGACAGTGCTAAACAATGCATGAAATATCTAGCGTCTTTTTCGTAAACTTAAAATTTACGAAACATTCATGTGATGTTACTTAAGGAATGTACATCTTTAGTGGACCTATACATAGTCAGCAGAATAGTTGCTAGCTGGCTTAATCATAAACTACCGCATAAATTTTACAAAATTGGAAACCACGACCAATAGCTAAGACCTTTTATGACGGGTTGCACTCATTCAGCCAATAATCCACAAAGTGGAGGCGGGTCGTCAAGATATGTGCATCCGAGACCAAACGAGATAATTATTTCCACTATTAAGATACGCGGTAAATTAAATCGGCGTCTTATATGTACAGACGGCATCTTACCATACAAATACATAAACGAAAACGATTTTTCGACATAATGTAATACCTGTTAATGTTTCCTTTAGTGTTTAAACCGCGTCGGCGTATCAATTCGTCCAACGAGAGATCCGCCATCTTCTTTCTAATGCTATCTGTGACGCAAAAAAACAGGGGAGGGGTACTCTGGAGATGGTGGCCATACGAGTCCAAATTTAACGTAACAGTAAAATTAAAATAAAATGTAAAAAAGGAAAGGCGATAAATAAAGATGTTTAAGATTCCGGTTCAAGGAAAAAAATTCCTAATTTATTTTATTTATTTATTTATTATCTATAAGAAGCTACTGCCGAAGCTAGCTAGCACAATTAACTATTAACTACTAAACACACGAAAACTAGGCTGACAAAAATAATTAGATATATATAATAGGCAGATACGTCTCTCATGAATAGGTTGTTTTTTTTACTTACATAAAATGTAAAACAAAATAACACAAGCTTACAAACGTGCTCGGGAATTACATTATATCGGGTATGGTGTTACAGGAATTACAAGTTTTAATTGCTCTCCAATTTTTAGAGTTTTTCACTGTTTCAAAATATTTAATTGTATATACAAGTATGGTTTCTAATGGGGAAATGTGCTTGTGAGAATAATAAAAAACGTATTGTTTGTAATGAAAGCAACTTGAATCTGAAATAAATCTGAATAGGGGTCATCCCTCGATAGTTCTTACAATATGACGACACGACTTCGGTGCTTTATACCAGAAGCCTTTGCGTCCTGACTTACATGAGGAGGAAATCATTTACCTCTATTATTTACCTTTATTTTACTAAACAGACGCGTGTATTTATACAAACAAATACTACAACGACTAGAAATTGTTAAACATTATTTAACGAAGCTCAATTCGTTTTCAAAATATACACACCATGAATAGGACGGCATGACGTCAATGTTCATACCATTTCGGGTTGCAGTTGTCGGTATGCCTTAAACTGATGAGTAAGGAAAATAACGATACGGGGTGACGCCCGTATTCTCGCCCAAATCTGCGAGTGTAATTTTTGTGCGGGTACAGGTTGCTCTACTGAGGTGACTCGCCTACTTTGTGAGATGCTTCGTAGATTGTTGATCTGCCCCCCCCTTAAACCGTTAAAGATAGATTGTTCTGCGCTCGATTTTGAGGCAACCGGTTAGCATTGCGGTATTTAACGATCTCAAAATTATATTCGAAGAAAAAAAGATGATACGGATTGTAATACGCAGTGTATAATGACTCCGTTAGTATTTGTTCATTTTACTTATGGGCACCATTTTCTACTTGTTTTAGAACGCATGGATATCACATAATTTTATGATTGACTTCAGTGTCACTTTTTAAATGATTTTTAAAACATCTGAATCCCTGTGTCACTCTTTTCTTTCTAACCCTTCAACCATGTCTATTGCTATCGGTACAATATTTAAGGAGTTTGCCGTCACCTGCCGTTTTACTTTCAAATTACAATCGTCTCAAACATAGGATTTTTCACAAAAGCAATAATGCCCCAATTACAATCAGTATTGTTATTATTGAGAGTTAACAGTATTCCACGCGAGAGAAAACATTTAAGGATTAAGATGCATTTGAAAACGGAATATGATATAGACAATGATCTTTTACCACAAGGGGACAACATACAATTAATCTTTTATTGGTACAGCAGCACAGACGGGATAAATATCCCACTTTCCTCAAATAGAAAATTTTCACACTTCACACTGCATGCACAGCACTTTGAAAATCGCGACCAATCATTTAAAAGACGCGAGTCTGTTTCTGAGTGTGTGTGTACCGATGCCGATCGTATTTACACACCACCTGTCTAGTATCAGGTCCATGGTTTGCAAGACCATTCTGTTGTGGGTTTCATATGTGCGTTAATTTGTTTCAATACAACCACTACGCCGTGTCAGGTTCCAAAAAGGATCAGGAAAAAAAAACAGCATCAACAACGATCATAATAAAAAAAAGCAATAGCAATGCTAAAATAAACAGCCTTTGTGTACTAAACGCCATTCCTTAGTTTCATCCCTTTCTCACCCATTTTCCTTAACCCACATAAACTATAAGACCTAGGGGTCAATTTCTCTCAAACCCACTAAAATATAGCCCCCCCCCACAGTTGTACCTTCCCATCCTCTCTCCCTGGCAGGGTTACTTAGCCTTCCTGTATTCTCATCACACTACCCACACCTCCTAATGTAAACTCCCTCTTTATTTATACATTTATGTACACATCTTCAGTTCTTCCCCCACCCAACTTTCGTACAACCACTATATTTCCCCCGATTCTCTCTCTTCAGAACTGGATCTCCTCTCTCGCTCCAGTGACAGCGACCTCTCCCTCTCTCGAGCAAAGTCTCTCCCTCTCGCCATCTCTGGTGAAGTGGACCTCTCTCGTTCCATCAATTCTCCATCTCCCCAGCCCTCTCCTCTTCCTCCTTGCAGCCCTCCATCTTTAACCATCTCCCGCGATGGCTCCCTTTCTCTGGGGTGTGGGGATCGTTCCCGGGAGGACCTAAGACATTTTAAACAAAAAGTGGGCAAACTGAACACCTGAACGATTCGTTGGCGATAGGAGTAGTCATGGCCAGATTACCAAGCGGGTAAATGGGGGCCCCCTGACGACACAGTCACAAATCACATGGGCGTACCCTGTTCCTAATATAAGTCAGCCAGCTCTCCAATGTTTACACACTTTAATCAATAAGATCATATAAATATAAAGGGTTGGCAGTTTAATGTGAAAGCTGGCGGAATTAGGGGGGGAAATAGGCAATTTGTGTGCTGCAGCTATTTTATGAGCAAAGCACAGCTAATATGTTAAGCAAGATACCTATGAAAATGAAAGAAACCATTAATGGACGTATTGCTTTTATAAAACAATAACAACAATAGTAAAAACTAAGACCAGAAAATATTTACAACCATTATCAAACGCTGAAAATAAAGTTATGTAACCAGACCATTAAAAAAAAATATTTATCAATTATACGTTTTTAAAAATTATTTTCCTGTGTGGTTTCATTTCATGGCATGCAAGCAACATACTTGAGTTAATGGATGCTACAACATTGATAAAGGTCATACGAACAAGAGATTAACCCATAAAAAAATAACATCACCTAAGCCTGTGTTAAACAAAGGGCGATTGGCAGATAAATGAATTTTCTTGAACCGGCAGTAAATACTAACGCTTCCGCGATTTAGAACTACATCATGACGACACCCTTCAGCACACTAGGTCAGTCGCACTTTTTCTACCATAAAATACCTCTTTTTCTTGGTTCTGTGGGAGTGAGAGCGGGAACGATGTCTATCTTTATGCCTGTGTCTCCTCTCTCTCTCCTTCTCTCCACCATCTTCCCGAGACCGAGAGGAGTGATGTCGCCGGGAGCGATGGGAAGACGAGCTCCCACCATCCCTACCAAGAGAGGCATAGATGAACACATGCTACCCAGTCCAACATATTTAGCCATGTGCATGGAACTGTACACTCTGCACACCTGTACCGTTCCCCACTTCTGGATCTTGTTCTGAAAAACAATTGCAGGGGGACAATGATTTGTGAACACGGACTGAACGCTTCATAAATGTTAGTAATAAACTTGGTAAATATTACAGCACACACCAAATGGGGGATAATCCCTCCAGTTCTGATATAAACATTCCCCCATGCCATCATTTTATGGAGTCTTCCTGACAACTGTTGAAAGCATTATTTCACAAGTAATCCACAAACGTGTGCAGAAATTGTACCATGGGGAGTATTCCACTAACTCACCTCCGTCGCTCCCTTTCTCTCTCTCTCTCCTCTCTTTCACGCTCTCGCTCCTTCTCTCTCTCTAGCTCCCATTCTCTCTCTCTCTCCTCCTCTCGGTCTCGCTCCTCCCTCCTCCTCATTCGCATTCGCTCCTGCTTTTCCACAACAGCTTTCTGTGGGAGATAAAGGCCAAAACCAGACAGAAACCAATGAGTACACGGGGGAATAAATACAACAAAAATTGTTGGAAGGATCACAATGCCAAAAGATCAATATTATCATTACGTATTATTAAAATAACTCTTATTCTGAATAAGAGCAATATGGAAATAGAAGGCTAGAATATAACACCAGTACAAAGGAAGAGGTAAACGTGGAAAAATACCATTAGAACACAGAAACACATGATTGGTTGTGTCATGTAAATTGAAAGTGGTTCTTGAGTACACAGGTGTTCTACTACTTGAGAAATTGAAAAGATAAACTGACAAAGTGGGGGGGGATGAGTGCATGAACTGTAAGCAAGTCAGACAACAGTAAACAAAAGCAAACAGAAACAAGGATTCTAATAGGCAGAGGGAGCCAGCGAACGGAACATAACATATTCAATAATTTTAACATACTTAACTGAGCTTTACCTTTTACAATATCAATTATTTTTAGTTTTATTTAAACACCAAACAGGCAAAGTGATAGGGACATGCAGACCACTACAAAAATGGTCCCCTTTTCCAAGTGAGCGTATTTGAGTAGAAAATACTACTGGGCACATTTCTTGTTGTTTATTAGGGAGGCATGACACATGCCATCTTGACCAGGGCTGGCATCATTGAGCAGAAAGAGCACAGATTAACTGTGCATCGGGTTAAGGGCTTTGAGGACACTTCGTCAAATCAAAACTGTTTAACGGTATTACAATAGTAAATCTATTCAATTTAAGGCTACTCCTGCTTGTCTCACCAGACAGACAATGCAGGCTCCCTTTTGTCTTGATATACTCTTTATACAGTTGCCAGTAGCTTAGTCCCGTAAGCATCACAACCTGCTCTTTGCCAAGCACAGCATGACCCATGGCTTGCTAAGCCACTTTTTTACATGTCATACATTCAGTCTGGGTCAATTCACAGTACAAGTGGCCTCACCCTTAGTCTCTCTAGCTTCTCACGGATCTCGATAAAGCCCAAATGCAGTTTCCCCCCAAAGTGGTCTGCCAGGCGACGGTCGTTGTCGTGGAGACCCAGATAGGCAGAGCACACCTCACAGACCCGTAGCTTCTGCTGCTGGAAGCTGGAAGCTGGCATCGAGTTTCTGTATACATCCTAAAAAAATAAAACAAGTACTCAAACAAGTCGCCCATGGCGTCTCTCACATTATTTTACGTTGGCCAAATGTCGTGTCGAAGTGGCTTACAGTCTTCACCCCCTCGTTAATGGACGACCGACACTTGACCCTAAGATCCAAAGACATAACATTTGATATGCTGCAATGCGTCCAGATCTCAGATGCCCCAGACACCTTTCTCTTCTCATTCACATGTTCATCGCTGTTCGGTTTGTGAAAAAGCACTTCCACAACCACGGTACACATTAGCATCAGACCTAGGTTTTAGATTCTTCATTAGCATACTGTATTCCTGGGCATACAATGTGTAATTTTGAGCATCATAATTACCAGCACAAGCTTATCAGAGCCCTACTTTTCAGGGAAGCATTGTTCATAGTGAGATATCAGGTTCAAGTGACCAGGTCTAACTGGTTTCAAGTTTTGAGCGATCTTATCGCCAGCATCAAAAGACAGTAAACAGTCCCTCATGCGCTCTGTGGCTCTGGCAGTTCTCTTACCTCTGCCTCTCTCTTCATGGCACGCGTCTTCTCCACCTTCTCCAGCACTTGCTGTGCCTCCTCCACATTACCCTCGCCTCCCAGCTGCTCGGCCCGAGCCAGCAGCTTTCCTATTTCCTCGTTCAGCTCATGCACTCGCTCTGCCTGAATACAGCATTGTAAGGGTTACGTATAGCAAACACCCCCCACCCCCAACATCAATCGTTGCTAGTTAAAGGGGAGATACAGCAAAATTTTACATCTTGACATGGAGCGGTGCCTAGTAAACTTGACATCCGTGACCGTAGATCCATTAATTACTGCGACTTAAGTACCCGCTTTCTTGTTCTTCAACCCGAAAAAAAAAAAAATGGATTACTAAACCAACATAAGTAGATACACAGTGTAAGTAGATATACATCCATTAAATATAAAGTTAGTCTGTTCTGCGTAGTTTTTCTTCTAGGGAAAAAAAAGGTCAATGCCCGCAAGGGGGGGAAGGGTGAGTGCATGTTTTGGGCAAGGAAACCTCCATTATTGAAAATATTAATTTAACAAATCTCGAAAATTTTCAATAAAAAGGATTAATCCCATGTTACAGGACACACGCAGTAAATACTTTTAAGCAGGTTTTTTTAAAGGA
Organism: Hiodon tergisus; assembly: GCA_025775045.1. Taxonomy (NCBI): domain Eukaryota; kingdom Metazoa; phylum Chordata; class Actinopteri; order Hiodontiformes; family Hiodontidae; genus Hiodon; species Hiodon tergisus. Next base: position 54,085 of record JAOVYW010003375.1, on the reverse strand, counting down.
ATGTATGCAGCCTACATCATAGGGCCAACGTCTCATTCATTTTAGATAGCTTAGATGTGAGAAATTGTTTTTTAAGACGGCAGTTACGAAAAACAGCTGACTACTCGATGCTACAGCTGTTGCAGGAAAGTACTTTTTTCATCTCTGAAGCAGCAGATGGCAGGAAATGCTCTTCCCTTCATGTGTCCAAAAGTGCGAGAAATAAGACTACTTACTTTTCATCACCTTTGTTTCTCATTTGGGCTGACGAGCCACAATCAACTAAAATGCTTTCTTGCTTGCGCTTCAGTTAAAAGCGCCTCCATTCTGATTCAGAGTGTTTCTTTGCCCTTCTTGTAATGTCACGGCCATAAGTGCCATTTGCAAGTTTTACAACGGTCCTTTCTTCTTTATATGCCATCCAGGGCGTTCCCTTATGCTAATTACAGCAAACAAGTGGACGGGTTAGAAACAGCTGAACACGAAAGCACACGGGAGCATACACAAATCTGGTTTCTCCGGCAGTTTTGATGAATTTGAAATTCTTCCTTATTTTTCAAAATCTTCATAAATGGCGGCCTGCCGAGCCTATAAAGAACAACACTGCAAAGAAACCCAATGTGTACTTGTAGATGGCAGTATTAAACATTAGCCCTCATACAACAAACGCGATACGTGTCAATTAGGGCACTTAGTTCTTGTGCTAACAGAGCACTTCAGAGACAGTTGAGAATGATGGGTGCAAGCTAGCACGTGTTCTGTGGCATAAAGGGAATCAGTATTTTGACTACTGTTCCTGTTTGAAAGTGGACAAGGAAGGAGGGGAGCACCTTGGCAGCCACTTCTGCGCTGATCTCCTCCTGTGTCTCCGCCAGGCGCTTCTTGGCCAGTTCCGTCCTGCGATCACAGTCCGCAATAAAGGACTGCAAGTGCTCTGCCGCCTGGTGGCATGATTCGGAGAGAAACACAGAGCATGAAAAAAGAGTCACGGAGAGCGAAACCGTTCTGGAGGAAATGTTAATGGAGAACACACAAGTAAAAACTCACATCAAGCTCAAAGAAGTACTCCTGCTGCTTGGAGGCAATCTCAAAATCAGCTCTCAGAGCCAGGTCATGAACCTTCACGCACTCCCCCAGATCCATACGCTGCAACAACCACAACACTGCCAGTGTCAGAAAGCAACCAAAACAGGTTCAAGTGGCACATGCACTGAAGTACTGAATGCCCAGAGAAATGCTGAAATCACCAAAAGTGTGTTGTGACTGCTGCCAGTTTGTGTGCAACCAAATATGACTAGAAGACTAGAAGCAGGGAGATGTGTTGTATACTAACCGTGCCTGACAATATGTCATGAGGACAGGAGTCCAGCAGGTGACTCTTACACACTCTGTCATCAGTGAACTTGATCCTTTGTCGCATGCTATCCCCTGAAAGTGGAAGAGAAGAGGAGGCAAAACTACCACAGTGGACATAAGAACAAGACGCAAAATAGGACACCAATAAGTCAACATAAAGGGGCCTCAGGGCCGATGAAACTGTAAGCAAATTCAATAAGCCAAGAAACAAAAATGGCGTCATGGAAATACAGGCATTAAAGATCAAAATTGCACAGCTAGACATACAATTCAGTTTGATTACAAAGCCTCACTTAAACTAGCGAAATTCATGAATGACTTGAGACGCTACCCGTACAGCATCGTCTTCAGCAGTAAACCGACCCATTCGGAATCTGGATGCAATTGAAGTGTCAGTTTCAATAAGTTAGGTTATTTGCTAGGATGAAACACGAAATAACGGAACAACGTTACCAAATGCGAAATATTCAAACGCGCTTTACTCAAAAACAAAAGTTGCACACTAGAACCAAATATTATAACTCCCTCACTCTCTCGCGTTGTGCGATTAATTATCTGTGTGGCGAACTATGGTTTCTGTGTTAATTCAATCTTACCGTCCCTTCCCGTTCCCATTAGTTGGTCCAGCATCGCTCGCATTTGCGCGTGAGCCGACATCTTTCCTGCTTGTAGCCCACGCCGGTCGTCTAACCATACGATAGTCACTCGCTTCCGACACAGGCCTGTTGTTGTGGCGAATAACTTTTTTCTCCGTTTAGAAGCCTTCGGTTTCACTTTAACACTGGTTTGCTAGGTACTTTCTGTAGAATAATCCACTACATCCACAAGTCGTGTTAACTTTTATGACCAAATTTCTACTCCCCCGCTTTCCTTTCTCCTCTCAACTCGACGTCGTTCCGTAGAAAACACGGGCTCAATGCGAAATCGGTGTGGCGTGTAGTTTTGCTGACTGACTAACTAACTAGCTAGCTATCAATGTTTTAGAAAGTTAGCTGGGATACAATTATTTAAAATCTAAATGTTCGTGTTGCTCGTTATGGTAAGATAACATCTCACCCACTACATAGTCATTTTATTCACACATATAAATATGGAACAAGGTTTCGAATATAATTTCTCCTTTTGCTTTAAGTCGCGAGACTTCCCTCTCCTCACGACCGCGCTTTGCTTTCGCCTGACTCGAGGAAGTCCTCCTTATTCTTGACGCTGGTTGGCTGGCTAGTCAGTGGCGTCACTTTACCGTATTTTGCGCTATTAAACACGACATCCGTTCATGACGTGGTACGTACATTTGTTCGATTACCGATTACATATTATGTTGTTGTTGTTTCGCTAATGATATCATTTTGCTACATACTTACAAGGGTCATTTTCATTCGATGTGTCATCTTGGCATTTCAATGGAATTCCTTTACGTGTTTGGGGTCATAATACAACATTTAGGATAATGTCCTGCAGCATTAACCAAATTGCATATTTTGAGTTTCTTGGGCTGTTTTCATCAATGAGGCTAGACCGAACGTACAGTACGAAGAGACAAATAATTTATGCTGCATCATCTGTCCGTTTTGTTTTCGTTAACAAAACTTGATTTGAGGTGAACAGTTGATCTGGGTAACAAATCGGCTAAATAAACTATTGTGCAATGTTGTTTTTATCACTCATATCACTCTAATATTAGGTTTATCATGGGTATATTATTGGTGAGCCGGAGTACGCAGTTGAGCATTCGAGTATGTATTTGTCTCTTTATTTAATTGTGTGATTGACAAAAGGTCAGAGTACAACACAAATAATAAAAGGGGTAGTGCATGTATTGGTGCTACAAACAAACAAAAAAACCGGAAACAATTGGGCAGTTGTTTCCTCTGGCCCAGTAGTGGCCCGTCGTGTGTGGAAGGTGTTATTCCAATTGAAGACTTCAATACATTAGTTTTGTCTTTATTGAAACAATTTAGTTATTCCTCTCAGTACTACTTAAAGGGTGAGTGGTATACCTGCACCAGGATTGACAGTCATTATCTTGTTTGCCAGGGCTAGCCAGTTCTAGTATGCTAGTTCTTCGTTACACCGCACCTCTTTGTTCAATTCAAGTTCTTATTCTGGGAGACCCCTCATCATGTAAACCCGGTAGTGGAAAGAACCAGAATATGCTACGCCTACCATAACAATAAGATGTTTCTCGTTTTTGTTGTGAATATTTTGCTGAAATTACAAGGAAACTCTTTAATTGTGAGAAGTGGGCATTACATTCTCAATACAGTTTATATAAAAATCCTGATGCATTATATTGAATTATGTTATAACTTGGCGGTCGCGACTTGTCTAGAACAACTTGCACGTCGTTTTATAGGTTGTCCACGAGTACATCTGGATATTGACGTGAATACGTATCCCAGATTACCTTCCCCGGGGACAAAGTAGCAGTAAGACATTCTGACTCTTATCTTAAGCGACATGCAGTCGTTTTTATTAGCCTGCATATGTATATACGGTTTACTGGTTTAATAAGCTAGCCAGTCCATTTGACGCTTGTTATAATATAATCATTATAATCACCTGTGGCGTATGCTTTATTGATCGTAAACTTAAACAGTGAATAAGCCATTCCCCATCCATCAAAAGTTTTCTCTAGCTACGGGTGTTTGTATTTGATGAGTGACTGATAGACACAGCTCACGGAGAGGACCGCCGCAGTTCACGTGTAAACTGCTACTTCATGCATGGGCAATGTATTTTAGTCTGACAGTTGGTTGTTTTGTACCCCGATATTAATCTGAATTATAAATAGCGTTCTAAAACGCCCGTTTGCAGCATCAGTTCTTCCACAACAACCCTACTATGGGGAAAAAGTAGGAGCTGGGTATCCATTAATAATACAAACATGTACTTCGCCTTTTTGGTCATTTAACTATGTTATAGAACGGTTACTACTGAAGTGCGCTTGTGGTCTTCTGAACTAACACACATGCGTGTCAGTATTGCTGTGCTGTAACCAGTAGTTGTAAATTATGAACAGGGGTACGTACGAAGGCGTAACCACGTTGATCTTCATTTGCGTTCAACCACGCCTCATAACAGTCGGAGTCCAGGTTTGTGTCTGCGTTCCAGGCTTTACTTCAGATAAGATGGCGTCGAGTACGGGTAGACTGTCGAGGCTGTTCGCATTAAAATCCACGGGGCTTTTAACCCGGTCCACTGGGTCAAAATACTTGGGTACAACGCATTTGACTCTGTGTCGAAATGCCGTGTCAACGTCGTCGGGCGCCATTCTACCTAAACCCATTAAAGTAAGTCGTTGTGCTTGACGTTCTGCCATTTAGAGAAATGCCGAAGCAGTCAATGCGAAAGCAGCTTCGCTGGAAAAAAATTGCAGTATAGCATATTGATAAAATCCTACCAATGCAGATTGCACTTGAGATGCTCGACAACAATATTTTACACTCAAAGGTGTGTGGTATTAACGGAAAGCAAATTAATGCCAATGAGCTTTATGTGAAACGTGAAAGCATTTTTTCCCGATGAAATAGAAACGACACGGGAACTTCGGGAGGTGATGAACATTTGTATTCGTTCAAGTAAATATTAACACCCAGATAGTGGCCAAAGAATATATAGACAGTTGTTTTTATTGAAAACCCGTAAATATGTGTAAATATGATCCGTATTGTTTTACGAGCTGAATTATATTGGTTTACGAGCATGGGGACCTAACGGGATTGGCTTAGAATCGCATTATGCAGAATATTCTCTTCAATTTTTTTTTTTTTATTTTTTTTTGCGGATAGCAAGGAATTTGGTAAGTCTTAAAATGAAATATTTTTAAACATGTATGAAGATTTCGCTAAATATCACGACCCCCAGTAATCTCACCGACCACCTAAGAGCTGTCATTTTGTAATGCAATTTTACAGCATGTAAGCAAATAATACGGCATTAATAAAGTAGCATATGTGTAAACATAAATACATATATGAAGGTTTAAACAAATATATAGTGAAATAAATACACCAATAATTTGTTGTGCAGTTTGCAAAATGCAATGTCTACATTTGAGCTGCAATGGAAATTCAAATGGAAAAGAGTGTTATTTTGTCAAATATATTTCAACAATTATGTATTTATTTTTCCACAATTTATTTAATTTAGCTTAATACACACATGCACTGTGTGGCCAGTTTATTAAGTACACCCATATAGTACTGAGTCAGCCCACCCTTTAATTCTAGAACAGCCTGAATTTTTCAGGGCATGGATTCTAAAAGGTGTCATTAAGTTTGCACTGGGATGTTGATCCATGCTTATGCAATGGCATCACACAGTTGCTGCAGATTGGATGGCGGTATTTCATGCTGCGAAAAGCTTATTCTATCTTATCCGCAAGATGCTCTATTGGGTTGAGATCTGGAGACTGGGCAGCTCCTTAAGTAAACTGAACTCGCTGCCATGTTCCTGGAACTATTCTGAGACGATAGGCCTACATGCTTTGTGATATGAAGGGTTATCCTGCTGGAAGTATCCGTGTGATGAAGGGTAAACATTCCAAAACAAATATATGCATGTTTAGTTTCACAGTAGCATGGAAAAATATGTTTGAAATGTGCTTACACCAACTTGTTTCAGTATTACAGCAAATGCTATACTATTATAGTGGTTTTGAAGCTAGCTTTTTAAATACTCACTTGGGACAAAATTAACAAATGAGTGAATGTCATGGACAATGTTAATGCGGTTCTGTTTCTCTAGTTACAAAGAAAGGGTCAAGTTCAGGCAAATCAGGCTATTGTGACCTTGCTAAAGCCAGAAGCAACTGTAGACCTCCTGCCTGCTTAAGCTACATAAGGACACATTTAAGGTGTGGATGAAGTTACTAATAAATTAGTGTACTAAAGTTTCAGAGTTTAGTTTGTGTCTGCACATAGAAACTGTAAACTGCTTTAGTACTTGTTTTTTGTTATTGCTGTAAATTTAGCTTAAAAGACAGAAAAACTCTCAGGAAGAGTCATTTAACTAAATAAAAATTATTCTTGTTGGCAGGCAATGAAAGGTCTTCATTAATTCTGACATCATCATTTTTCAGACCTCCTTTGGCCTGATCCGCTTGACGTTCGTGGTGGTGCCCTTCCTGTATGTGGGAACGCTGATCAGTAAGAACTTTGCTGCCCTGCTGGAAGAACATGATATCTTTGTCCCTGAAGATGATGACGATGATGACTGAACCCAGGTATGTAGAAATAATACACGTGGGACGGACCAGTTACGGGTACTATTACATTATATATACAAATACAGTTCAAATACACTTTTCATCTCTTGTGGGTGGCTGGAACAGAAGGTGATGGAGGCATTGTAGTTACATTATGTATATAATTACATATCATTTTGGCACTAAGGATTCACGCATTTCATGTCAGCTGTGGCCATATCACCTGTAAAGGATTTGGAATACATAGTTTACTCGGGGAAATTCCGGTGAACCCACTCGGGACAGTTACAACACAATATCCTTCCAGAATTAATGAGCAAATAGGTGATGTACTAGTCTGTGTAGTCTGTGTGTGTACTCCCAAGTGAAGTTATTTGCTCTCTTTCTCTCCAGTGTATTCTGAGGCAATGATAGCCAGCAGGAAGGTGAAAGGGGAACCAGAGAGAGAGAGAGAAAAAGGCAAACTCGACGACTCTCCACGTTAAAATTTCCCTTTCCCTACTTAGGAATCCAAAGTTGTCTTGAAAAGAGTAATGTAAGGCTACCTCTCCTTTGACCTCGCTTTAGTTTGCATGTACAGAAAATATAATTTAAATAAAGTTGTTTAAAAGCTGTTGAGTAAGGTTTTCATTCAGCGTTATGGCCCTGACATGTTCAAGCGGCAAACTTTGCGATTTGCATTTTGTTGAGTCAACCCTGCTCTCAAGAGCCAACTACCTGCTTAGGATTAAATTAAAAGTTCTTGTATGATACAAAAAAAAACTGATAATACTAAGAGAAGCAGCGACTCAAATACTTGAGTAAAGTTGAGAAAAGAAAAGCTATTGGTTTAAAAAAAAGGCCACATCTAAAAGTTTATTCTTCAAAACTTCAAATTTAAGCCAGTTTACTGACAGTACAGTTTCACATTTATATAGGCACTTAAAATTATAAATACAAAAACATTCGCAGTAAACAATGATCTTTTATATTCTCATAATTTTTTGTCAAAACCAAATTGAAGCAACACCGTTGCGGGGCATTGACGCCCACTCCAATCATGCTCAGTAATCTTTCTGTTCCTGGATTGTCCCGGCCTCACTGTGATGTACTGAGAATATTTTTACATTGAGATAAAAACCTTTTACAAGTTGGATCAAAGAAGCCATGGAGTTCAGGCTACATATCTTGCATCTTTCCAGACAAAAGAAAGGGGTTAACGTGGTATCGTAAAGGGTTGTTGACTCAAACGGAACAACATGTTCAACGTGGAAATCCTTGCCAGCAAATTTACTGCCATGAACAAGGTGGTAGACAGGGTGTGATGGGCATTGCGTGTGGCAAAGGTTCATATGGAACAGGGGTTATAGTGGTTTTCATTGGTTTACGATCGAAAGCAAAGCCTCAGAGTAAAGCAAGCACAACTCAAACAGGACTTCTGAAACACCACAGGATAGCAGGAATACACTTCAATTGCAAACCAAACACCACAACTTTGGTAAAACTGTTGATGTGACATACAAATGTAATAGGTCATTTAAGATTTTATGGTAAAAGTTTCCTATTGGGGTGGTATTTTTTGGTGGTGGTGGCGGCATTTGTGATCAAAACAAACACATGACAACAATCAGGCCCCAGATTGGGCATTCAAATGACAAAATTTCTAAATTATGGATATTAAATGAAAAACCCACCACTCCCAAACTTCTGAAACATGACAAATGTATCAATACAATTAATTTTAAAAGACATGGCCGTTTAAAAACCAATTTGTGAACAACTGAAATGGAGAAAAAATTTAAACAGTACCTACATAAAATTTCCGTTAGCAGGACTTACCGTTTGGCCAATAAATTTAAAGACGCTTTGAGTAAATTAAACTGACTCCCACAGCAGGGGCTTAATGTAAACAAGTTCAATCAACTCCAGCCTGTAGCTGATATTTGTAACTTTAGGTTTACAGAACAGTGAAATTCTTGCCCCTCAGCCTGTGTGGCATAGTGGCTTACAAGACCTGAATGTCCATTAATAAAACAAAATAAGCAGTTACGTAAACGTTGGACATCTGCTTAGTTTGAAAGTTACTGCTTTCAGAGTCAACCTGTAAATGCACTGCTATGGAGGCTTTGTAAAGAATAGTACTTCGGCTTTCTAAACCATTTACAAAATGTAACAGAATTCTTGACTTTTGTCTAAGATTCCAGTCTATGCTCACACAAGTATAAAGCACCAGTCTTGTGAGAAAGTGTGAGATAATGTGTTCAGATACCACCTGCACCTTAAATATTCCAGAATACTAATTCCGGTTTCCCTGAACTTGACTCTCTTCTCATGTAGTCTTACTCTCACACCTAAAAGCGTAGGAAAGAAAGTGGAGTAAGTCCTACGACATTGGAGGCAGCTTTGAGGGGCCCTCCACCTGACAGACGTAAGAC
>JAOVYW010003375.1:0-40936 GCA_025775045.1 Hiodon tergisus | reverse complement strand
AGAGAGAAAGTGAAGGACTTGTGCAGTTGTGCGAGAGAAGAGAGAAAGTGAAGGACTTGTGCAGTTGTGCGAGAGAAGAGAGAAAGTGAAGGACTTGTGCAGTTGTGCGAGGGAGGAGAACGTTCATGGGAACGTCTCGTGTTGTTTTGTACTCTCCTTATCCTTCAAGGTTTCAATTCAACACAGGGCGTTCATTGGGGTGTGTGTGGGAGTGGGGGTGTGTGTGTGTGTGTGTTGCATTTAACTTTTTTCAGGAGCTCAAACTTTTTTTGGTCTATTCTGAAGAGTTACACAGCTGTGTCAATCGCTTCACAAACAAACACCACAGAGGGCAATGGAAACGTAGCTATATGCACCTGTATCTGAAAACCATAGTTCTTCTCCACGTCGAACTCTGACACTTTCACACATGTCTTCAGATCGATCTCCCCGTCCAGGTCATCCTTCTGCCAGGAGGTGAGGAAGAGTGACAAAGAGACAATCAATGCTCTGACCATGAAACCATTTGCCGAAACCAACACAGAAACTATACAATAAAAACAAAACATAAAATAAGCCAATAATCCCCAGTAATTACTGGTCATAGCTTTCATCGTAAGCTACCATTACATCAACAAGCTTGATGAACAGGGGGAAAAATAGCAGACAAGGAATTACTTCCAGTGAATTCATACTGCAGCTGGTTAATTCAAAATGTCGTCTCACCTCCTCTGCCTTTGAGTCTTTGTAATAGCGCAGTCCAGTGTCTGTCAAAACAAACCAGTGTTTTCTCCACTGTGGGGACACATGGACAGTAGTCAGCCTGACAGGGTGCGGCACCGGTCAGGGTTGGCCATGAACAGGTCTACAGAACCGATGAACCAACAAGGCACGTACACATAACCACGTATAAATGTTCGATGCTTAGCAATAAAGGAAACATACCGCAATGCATGCACAAATATAAAAAATAAGGTGTACTAATATCGGATGTTGTATAATGTATTATATATTTGATTTTGTAACTGATCCTCCTGACATTTCAATCAGCTTGATCTGCCAAGTCTGTGTCAAATGTGAACGCACCTACAACAGAGACGTAATTACTTTTCTGTTAATAACTCTTGATCTTTTTGCAATAGAACAACTTGTGCCCACATCTGGAAGCGTTTCTCCCTCCACCATGTGGTTACCGCTTGGTTAATCATTGAATTTTTAAAATAAAATGCAGCTATTCTAGTCCATTCCATTCCATACCTGCACCATAAACACGCTGAATCGCTGTACGCAAACAGAGCGGAAGAAAACTTAACAGTACCTCTCCATTCTTGTCCAGCTTGGACATCCACCCCTTCTTGAAGTTAAGTAGGTCAGGCTGCAGGGGGAAATGATGGCTGAGTTGTCATCTTTTGCCTCCAAACCAATAAAACACAGTACCAAACTGTGTGTGTGTGTGTGTGTGTGTGTGTGTGTGTGTGTGTGTGTCCTTTGTGCACGTATGTAAATGTTTGTGTCGGTGTAATCACGTGTACCTGCATCCTTGTCCATTAATGTGAAAATGTCTATTTGTGCATGCTTTGGTGGACGAAGAGGCTTATGTGTGAGGAAGGAAGACACAGAGAGGCGAGGGACCATAACGTTTAACAGACTGAATGAAAAGACGAAAAACCTCATAAAATGGCAGTAAAATGTGGTTAATACAGTGTGTCCACATTCACAGAAGGAAGGAAAAAAGAAGTACTGTTAACCCTGAGGGTTAGAAAGCAAATCGCACCAGAGTGGCTCAAATTTCACTAGAGCTGACAAGAGGTTTGGCTACAGACTATACCAAGGTTTATGCGTTAGCAATATCTAAAATCCAGAAAAATAAGTTAATCAATGGTACAATAAAAAATGCTGTAAAATAATTATACTAATTCAACCCACCATTAGAAAGTTGAACTGTGTCAAATGTCTCAGCTATATAAGCAGAAAAATATTGATAACTGACTGGAAAGTTATTATCAATATTTGTACAGCACATAAACAAAATTGTATAAGAACTGGCGGAAACTTACCGTCATGTTTGTTAAAGGATCCAAAAGAGAAAAAATTTTAATTTCATGTAAACATTTGTCAAATAATTTGTCACAGTGATTTCAGGTCCACAGGAAGGCTAAGCGACACAAAAACTACTAGCATGTATTTTTTTGTAACATTCCATTAGTTATTATTGCTTCCCCTCGTTAAATTGCTTGTGGTAAAAGTTAATTTCCGATTTATTTCGCTCAGAGACATTTCAAAGAAAAGTCATAGTCCCCCGCGAAACCAGCAACTTCCTGGGAGGTTCCGCATGCTACACGTAGTGCATACAATTGCAACTAACCAATCAAATGGTTAGTATTCAACTAAGGCCATTCGGCATTTTGTATAAAATATCCAACGTTGTATAACCAACCGCGCACACACCTTACACATAAGTGATCTAAAAATCAGCAGGCATGCAGACAGACACACAGAAGGAAATTCATTTGTGCAGATTGGTAGACAGTCAAAAATATATATTTGGAAAGAAAATTAAATTCACGCAGACAGATAACAAACCCCAAAATTGCTGTAACTGGCTTTTTGAATACTGGTGTAATCTGTGGTTCAGATTACCTGTAAGTGATAATTATGTATACATGGCTTAATTGAGGACTTAATTATGCTCAACTTTGCAAAGATCTTTACAGCTTATATGTGGAAAAGGCATCAGGTAAATTAAGAAATAATGAAAAATAGTGGAAAGACGCTCAGAAACAAAGTCACAGCAAACCAAACACTTAAACAAACAGCGTAAAACAAAGGTGGTTGTTCTATTGCTGTCTTGTGAAGAGTACATCAGAGTGCATCGGTGGACGTAGGTCAAGAGGCACATGCCTTCTCAAAAGCAATGTCTTGGGAGAGGCCCAACTTGTGGGTGGAAGAATGGTCCGGCCTGTCACCTTGGGATAGCTTCTGCAAAAGAGCAAAGCGGCTGGTGTTGGACAAGCTGACACACACACACACACACACACATATTCTAATGACTACCCACGACAGGTGACATTTTTTCAGAAATAAACTGCCGGAAAACTTAACTGGATGCTAAGACTTCAGCAGAGGGTCCACTCGAGACAAAGGAATAAGTTTGGGGGGGAAAACAGACTGACAGACCTGCGTCTCCATGTGTTCAGGCGGGTGTTTGGCTTGTGCTGCCGAAGGCTTCACATCCTCCCTGGGAGGGCTGGTGGATCTCTGTAAACACAACCCACCCAGAAGCAGGCAAAATTGGTGCATTGTATATCAGTTAACTGAAGGCTTCTCCAGAGTGAATATTACAAATCTTTATTCCGATTTGGAATGACTCGTAATTTATTTAATCTCAGCAGACCAGCAGAAAAAAACCTATTAACCATACGGGGTAAAGAGGAAGTTCAAGTGGTTCCTCCTACCCACCTGCCTCCCAGTCATCTCACCTAAGTCAGCCTTGTACAAGAGGTTTGGCACTGATTGAAGGATAGACCTGTCTGACTAACAGCACTGCTAGTTTGCAGACACCTTGGGGCTGACATGAGTCTCCGTTTGAGAACAACCCACTCCAACTTGAGCCCATCCTAAAGTGAGCTGCTAGCACCAGTCGCTAAATAATATTATTCAGATTTTAACCTGTGTGTGGGCAATTGCCTTACTGAGACAATTGGGGGTCCCCGAAACCAGGCTTTTCCATGCATCTCTAAGCAGCAGCTACAGCAGTTTTTTAGAATGTGAGCTTTCTGTGTGTGGTACGCAGTTTTAGATCCTATGTTGCACTGGGCTATACTCTGTTACAGTGGGCTGTAGTTCTGAATCTAAAGCTTCTGGTATTTGATACACCACAGACCTGAGGGCGTGTAGATGAGTGTTGAGAAGTGTTGCGCGTAGAGAAGTGGTCATGAGACCTCCTGACCCCTTCTCCGTTTCGCAACTTCTGCCTGTTTCTCCCTCTTTCTTTTCCTCTCCCTCGCTCCTCTGGTTCCCACTCTCTGTGGCCATCAGGTGCTCTACTGCACCTGAGAAAGAAAGAGGGAGACAGAGAATAAGTCAGGGCAAGGATGTATGGTTTTTAGCTAAGGATGGGTACAGTTATCCCTAACATAAACTTGGTTTCGCTGAATCCACGTAAAAGACATGCCTTGGTGATAAACTTGCCAATAATATTGGCTGATATGACAAATTTCATGTAAAACTTTTATGTTCCCTTCTGATGGCAAAACTGATCTTCAAGACAATTTCTATTATGTGCTATTTTAGCTCATGTTACAGTTACACCAAAGGACAAAATATTTTCTGGTTCAATCTTAAATTCCCTTCTTACTTAGATGACCTCTTGAGTTCTTCCCTCCCTGGGCTACGACTTTGACTCCTCCCACCTTGCACTACCCCCTCCCTCAGGTATATAATCTTGGCTTTGGGGATGTCAGCCATCAAAGCGTACTCCTCCCTCTTCATCCCTGCGGTGCCTGATCCTCCAGAGATGTGGCTGGATTCCGATTCAATGGAACTCTGGGACGATGTCTCCCTTTGCATATGTGGTGAGGGACTCCTATTTTGATGACAAAATCTCCTGTACTCTGGGGAGGGGCTACGTTCCTCCCGGGGATCCCTCCTGGTGCTACTCCTGCTCCTGCTTGTGATCTCGGTTTGCCGACCGGAGGTTCTGAAGTGTGCGTAAGAGCCGGAGTTGGCAAGGTCAGCAATCGACTTGAGATTTTTGTATAATTTTTCAGAGTCCAAACTCTGTCCGTGTGAGTTTTGGTGAGGGCTTCTGGGCTCCTCCCCTCGACTCTGGGAAAAACCTGAAGCGTCATAATTAAAGCATAAGGAATCACTCTGTTTGAAAGGGGAGGGGCTTCGAGAGGGAGAAGACGAACGGGAAGGGATAGAGCCCGGTCTAGGGGTTGATCGGTAATTCTCTGAATGCAGATTGGATGGAGAGTAAGAGTGGCCATGGCATTTTGGAGTCCTTCGGTGGGCAGAGCCTAGCGATTCGGCCTGCTTGAAAGGGGTGGGGCTTCGGGAGGCATGGACTGGTGAACGAGGGCTTGGCTGTCCTTGAGTTTCAAATCCCCGCCTGAAATTGGAGTGCAGCGGGTACTTTGGCGGGGAGGAGCTGCTCCCAAAGTGGTCAGAGTCAAGTGTCTCCGAGCTCCGCCTCTTGGAGGGGACTCCCAGGTCAGGGTTGCGAAAGGGGATGGAAGCTTTGGGCTCTGGACTACGGGTGCTAGGGAGGGGGCGGCCAACCTCGGAGTGCCGGAAAGGGGGTGAGGGACTATTTTCCTGGGGAGGACGGCTGCTCTTAGCCCTCCCTGGAGAAAGGTAGGCATTTTCTTGCTCTCTCTCTCCTTTTGATCCTGTAAATGAGAAAGGAAGTGAGATAAAGGATGCAGATACTCTAAGGCATGTATGCACATAGGATTTATGATATATCACTCAACAAAGGGCTATATGTTGCTGGTTAACTTTGACAATTCATGCATATCAGCTGGTATTGCTAAAGACTTTAAAGATGTAGTTTAACTCGTCAAAGGTAGGCACCTCTGCCGATTATAACCATGAGCAAAATTATGTTCCTGAAAATACACCATAGAATATAAAGAGGTATCTGTCCCTCCGACCTGGGTGTCTTGCAAAACCCTCCCTGCCCCGTTCTTCTTCAAGCCAGGCTCGGTGGTTCGGCCTGTGAGGAGAGGGGTCCAAGCGAGTCATGGTGGGGATGGACGGTGAGCCTCAGGACAGTGAACAGACCTCCTCTGGGGTCTGGTGAGTCCAACAAGCTTTGGGAAGCCACACAGATCCTGAGAGCTTGAGGAAGCACAAAAGGGAGATTGAGAGATAAGTGAGAATGGCGTATGGGTAGAAAAGAAGAGGGAAAGAATGGACCCAGTTTTAATTCCTGTTGAATACTAACCCAAAATAGCCATTACCTTTCTTTGCTTTTTTTGTCGCAGACACAAAGCTCACGGTTGCAACTCAGAATAGATGAAGGGTTCCCTTCATAGCCCAGCAAATCCCAGGTGACATCACAGTAGCTTCTAACTCAGAACAGATCTTCAAAATCCTCCTGGTAGGTGGGAATATTAAAATACCAAAAGCAAATAATGAAACCAATGAAGCCTACCAGACATTTTAAATTTGATCCTTAAATCTGGAGTCATATGTTGTCTATTACTGATTTCAATTACCTAGTTCTGGATAAAATATACTGTACTAATAACAATATTCGTTCAAATATATGCCACACATAACAATGAGCGTAAAAGTATTGTTAAATCTCAGAAAAACTGCAGTTGAAAATTTCAGGATGTTGAAGGCGGAGGTGCCAACTACATAAAACTTCAAACCTGAGACCCACACAGACACACATAGGCATGTGCAAAGCTGCATCCCAAAGTACTCACACACACACACAGTCCCTCTGGAACATAAAAAGCTGACACGATCATCAGCCTGACCATACCCAAAAACAAGGGCTGCATCCCTGCTTTCCCATAGTGAATTCCATTGTCCAGCTGGGCAGTTCCATCAAACAAAAGCAAAAAAAAAAAAAAAAAGATACAAGCAAAGAACCTGTCTCTTCTCCTCCAGCTCCGCGTCGTCCTCTCTTTCATCCGTCTCACTCACTCAGTTATATGACCAAGATGACAGTACGGTAACCCTACCTGGTTTTGGGTTCTGCTCATGATTATTTCAAAGCTGCACGGTTTCTCTGGCAGCACTGCCCCTTTCTGACCCCATCTCCAGACTTTTCTGTAATTCTCTTTACACACACACAAAAGCTGTCTCGTTTCCTTTTTCCCTCTCCCCTTAATATTGCATGAGCGTCGATACCTGATTCTAGAGTCCGACTGCTAATTGAATACAGCTTTAGAGTACCCTACCAAACAATTGCATGGTATAAAAAAACATTGTACAAGGAGAACTGATTAAAAAACTCATTTAGTGACAGTGTCTTACTATGATGGTGACGATGATATTAGATCACTTTTGAAATATTAAGTGGAAATATGACAGAGTTGGCTTGTCAGCAAATATAAAAAGACAGCAACACATTCTGCAAGATATTTAAATTATGTTTTTATTATATTTGAAGTGTGTCAACTCTTGGCTGCTAGAACTCCATTTATGTGTATTTGTGAAATTTGCCAAAAGGATTGACAATAATCTCACCATTAATTAATAATATAAGATATATACATATTCTCGCCTGATTTACTCTCTTTACATAAAAAGATTAAATATGGATTCCTTGTGTAGCGTAATTTCTCTGGCACTGCAGTATGTCTATCTAATGTTTTCTGGGCACCTCAGATTGTTTGTTTGTCAATACCTGTCCCTACTTGGCCATGTTGGCTGCTCCCTGTGTGTCTGTATATACACCTGTGGGGGGGGGCACGGGGGGGGCAGGTTTATTGGGGCATGACAGAACCATTGCATCTCCAAACCCGAGCACAACACACAAGACATTACATTCCAATAGACCACTGTGTGCTATCTCAAAGCAAAATAGGAACTCGTGCAGGGTTAGGGTTAAGTAGCTCAGCACAGAAAAACACTGATGAACACTTGCAAGTAATATAAGTAAAAATAAGATGTGAAGAAGCAAACAATTCAGCACTGCTCTCAGAAACAGTGCGCAGAACGGACTGGAGACTTCAGCAATACTGTACAATACCTTTGCAATTGCAACTAATTAAAATCTTGAAGAAAGAATAATTTGTAAGATAGGAACTTTTACAGAGCTAACATTGCCCCTGGAGTAACATTGCCCCATTGCTCTATGTTTTGCACTTTCTTGGTCAGATGCTTACCATATTTTGTTGCCTTGGTTTTATATTTAGTGCAATAACAATAAAGTTGAATCTGAATCTGAAAATTCTTCCATTAATGCCTGCATCAAATATCCACATCAGACAAACTGCCTGGAGCTTACACAAGCTACCCAGGGAAACGCTTAACAGGTTAAGATCCTGAACAATCAATCCGTTTTGATCTTTTTTTTTCCTTCTTAAAAACAGACATTCGGTTAATAAACAGACATTCTGTCCAGAACAGACAGAATCAGCCCTAAAGTTAAACACATTTGTACTTTTTTTGTAGTTTTAACTGTTAAAACCACATTGATCTGTTATTCAACAGGACATAAACAATGTGTGCTCACTTCTTTTTAATCCAGTTATTTATGTTTACATTAGTTAATTATTCTGTGTAAAACGTTGCGACCTTTACTGAGTCTGGAAGGCTGTTGCTGTCCATGGTCCTGTGTATGTGTTTGTCCAGATTACATTTCCCATGTTGCCTCATTCTGGGGTTAAGCCTAGCTCCACCTGTTAACCACCAGTTAACCTTCGCTCCTGTTAATTGTTTACACATTTATTGTAACGTCTGTGTTGCTTGAACCCACTCAAGTCAAAAGCCCCCCCAAAAAGCTCTGACTTTTCATTCACTGCCAATTCTTATTGCTCTTCATCAAATTTATCAGTCTTTCTCTCTATCATGCCTTTCTGAGGGGTTTAGAAAAAGAAGACATGAAAAAATGTTGTATTTGGCCCTAGATCTGATAAATAAGAAGGGGAAATTATATTAAGGAATGACCTCATACTCAATGACTTTTCTTAGGTTTGTCTTTTATACAGCATACCAGTCGGTAAGCTTTGACAATAGGGAACAAATTCTCAAATGCCAAACCCCTGCTATATAAGAGTGTAGAGTGTTCTCGTGTTGGTTGTAACTGTAGCAGGTATTAAACGCACCCTATCAAGGCAGAAACTTGATCCCCCAAGCACTCTAACCGCATTAAAAACAACAAATGATGAGAGACCAGGATCTAGCCCGGGGGAATACGGCCTGCTGGCTCAGAGACACGGGTTTTCCCTCCAGCACAACCTATTCTTCGCGTATTACCTTTGCGCAGACATTAAGTCAAAGGAAATGTTTCCATAAACAAATTCTTTCGAGCGAGCGCCTCTTAAAACTGTTTTCAAAAATCTGCCACTTTGACAATATGTTGTCTACTCTTCCTTATATTAAAACAGAAATGTTGACTGTACCCAGTGAAAAGGTACATATTATATACATATTATATCAATAAACCATGGAGCAGTTACTGGATATCAGATTCACAGTAAACCGAGCCACCTTGTGGTCAGCACCTGACATAATGAGCCAGTTTTACCCTGGGTTTCATACGGGTCTGAAAGTAACAATATATTTTCCAGCATCTGTTTTACCTTAGTGGCTGACTGTATGTCATCAGACCGTGTTTTTAGGGTTAGGGTTAGAGTTTGAGTTCTTTGGAAAAATGGTCATCTGTCACTTTTGTTCAAACAGGACATCATGTGTTGTTTGAACGTGGCTATTGTAGTCAAAACCTGTGCCATGTTACGGTGTATTACCCTTCTGACTAGTTTCTCTCAA
This sequence comes from Hiodon tergisus, assembly GCA_025775045.1. Taxonomy (NCBI): domain Eukaryota; kingdom Metazoa; phylum Chordata; class Actinopteri; order Hiodontiformes; family Hiodontidae; genus Hiodon; species Hiodon tergisus. The sequence continues at coordinate 31,501 of JAOVYW010003375.1, read as the reverse complement.
TTACGCATTGACGTGTACACAATCGTCAAATAAAATGCATTTATATTGTAATAATTATAAACATCAGTTCGGCAGAACCTGGTTTTACTGCATAGTGTACAGTTACTGCTGAGATGCATGAGTTTTTTTTCCCCCTCTGACAACATTTCCATATTTGGACGGCGACCAAAGACATCCCTTTACACTGTAGGTTTCTTTCCATCAAGCTGGGTGAAATCCCTGTTTTGTGCACAGGCATGGCAGTGAAGGCTCTTGACCAGTGACGAGGAGGATTAAAACATCTAATCATAATCACTTGTCTCAGTCATAACTGGTGCTGCTGGAGACGCACTTTTCGACAGTCGTGATCTATAACTGCTGGTCATTGACAAAATTGCTAAACTTTCTGCCCCAGTTGAAAAAGATGAAAAGAGTTACTCTAAATAAATAAAAAACACACCTGCTGCAAACATTGTCATTTTATTACAAAAATATGCAGAAACATATTAAAATCATGAAACATGGAAGCATGATATACCATCCACATTATAATTGTGATAGCTCTATCAAGAGGTGTCTGTAATATAGCAGTACCAGACCCTAAAAAGCCAAATTAATATGTAAACAAAGGAATAGAACAAGCTTATTTTTGGCTGAAATATACACACAGACAGGCGAGTGGATGCCACTGACTCAATGATTTGTTCAATACCGTATTTGTATGTGCATATTTTTAACTCCTGCGAATCAGATCAAGATGCAAAAAGAAGATTAAACCATCTCAATGCATGTCAACAGCTGCAATCTGAACTTTGTGTCTGTTTTCAAATGTACTCAAATTATTTTCAAGAAATAACAGGTGAAAATTTTCCCTTTCAGGATAAAAAAAACACGCGCGAAAGCTCAGTTTTACGGCATTCATTACTCCTCAGTCTTTCAATGTGACATGGATTCTGAGTTAAAAGACCAACATCGACTCGTAGTTTATCTAAAGTGACAAGTCAAAGATGAAGATTTAAGTGCAACTCCCGTTTTTGTCATCAAATTTGAAAGTCTTCGAAAGAGGCCACACAAAATAAGTATCTAAATCTAGCCTCTGGGCCTTTCTTATCATCGGTAACCAGACATTCTCTGCATTGTGTTTTTACATATTAAAGACTTCAAACCGTTTTGCTAATGCTGCTGTGTACAGTGCAGTGCGAGTCAGCTCAGGCAGTATTGGACATTCACATGCTGATGAGACTACAAATCAACGTATTCACTATATCCTTTGCAACGCTCATACAAACAATGTATTTGACCAATGGTAACGTACGTATTAGTGTTTGGCCCCTGACGTTTGGTAAGTGCTTTGTAGCTCACTCCTTCGTACGCAAGTGCCGTGAGGAGAGGGGACAAGCCATAATATTGAAGGCCTGTATTGAACTGGATATCCATAGTTTAGGTACATATCTCATCAACTGTGATATGTCTTAAGGAAGCCGGGGGGTCTGGAACATGTGCATGTTCCAGTCCCATGGTACGGAGAGGTGTATTTGTGTTTTGCTTTTCATTCAATTCAATTATTATTAATATAAAGTGAGCGTGATTTCTTCATTGTATAGGTTCCACGAAAAGGGGCAAATTCCCAACACGTGTGTGTGTGTGTGTGAGTGTGTCTGTGTGAGAGTGTCATGCACACCAGTTCTGAGTTCGCGCATCAGGAGACGGCGATGGCGGTGCCCCCGCTCAGCCTGAGTAGGGTCTGCTTACAGTCCTGCACCGAGCGGCGGGCGCCCATCCGCTCCAGGGTATGGGTGGCCTCCGCCAAAAGGCGTGCGCGGCGCCCCGGCGGGGCCAGCACGGGAGGGGGCAAGTGGCAGCAGGCCAGCAGGATAGCGTGAGCCCACTCCCGCTCCCCTGGTACACAGCTGCCTTCTGAGGAAACAGAGTCGGGGAGGTTTTCGATGTAAAGGTGGGTATTTAGAGGGAGGGAGTGAGGACGACTGGAGAAGAAAAGTAGAAGAAAAGGTTGAATCTGGGTTAATGGATTGTCCTAACCTGCTGTGTAGCTGGGGCTCCTCCGCCTCAGGCTGTGGTCCAGCAGCCGGTGAGTCCGGGTGGGACTGGCGCCCGCCATCAACCTCACTGTGGTCTCGTGCAGGAACACCTGAGGAAGGGAGCGGGGCGTTGGGGAAAGCATCAGACTTTGTGCCGACCCAATGTGAAACTAATTCTTCTCAGCTGGTCAACGGGAACCTTTGTACAATATTCGAACTGAAAGTATGCAGAATTTTTGAATACATAAACTTTGACCACTAAAACTAATACTGACAACATCGGCATTTATACGGGTGATTGCAGTAGATCTAGCAGGTGACTCGACCTTATCCTGTGCCAGTTTGTAGCACTGCGCCAGTTTGCGCAGTGAGCTGAGGTCCCTCTGAAATCCAGCCAATTGGGAAGGGGAGGCGGGGCCTAGTTTCCCATTGGTACCGCCTCTTCGCTGCCACACATTTGTCCTCAGGGTTAGCAGCAGATCACAAGCTAGGAGCTCCACCCCCTTTAAAATAGAGGGAGAGGAAGAGGTTGGGAAATGTTAAGCGTGAAAAGAAACGGCTGAAAATGAAACGGGTGTGCTAATTAAAATATACTGCTGTACTGCTCTGCAAATAAATTGCTCTGGGTGGCAGGGGTCCTGCAATGTAGCCACAATGCTCCACAACCACAGCCCCCAACCCCCAACCCCCCCCCCCCCCTTACAGGGACAAAACACCTTTCAGCAACCCTAGCTGTGTGTGTGTGGGTGTGTGAGAGAGAGGGAGATACCCCTGCTGGTGAATATTCACATTGTTGCTGGCCTAGCTTATTAAGTTTCTGAGCATTTTGTGACAGGCAGAGCACCTGATAGGGGTGTATGTGTATGGAACCATGAAGTTAGGTCAGTTTTTAGTGCATTAAGTGCGCTCTTGGTGGCCATCCTGTGACATGCATCCATGCTGCCTGTGTGTATGAATGAGAGCACTCCCGATCGCCGTGGTGCGTCTGCACGGCGCTCACCTTGCTGAGCCAGCCGTCCGACTGGCGCAGGACTACAGAGAGACAGGCACACAGGTGACTGCTGGCTCTCTCACAGTGGGACAGGCACTCTGCGGCGCCTCTGCCCGTCTGGGGAGGCAAGCTCAGACGCATTGCCCTGCAAAGCTGCAGTGCGGCCCGGGGCAGCGGGTGGCTGTAAGGATAGACACACAGAAGATTGATGCTGGTGAGTGCCAGGGCAGCCACTTCGCCCCTCCTGCCCCACCCCCCCCAAAAGAAAGAAAGAGAGCAGACACTGACTTGAGGGCACGCAGGGCGCGGGGCACAGACTCCGCCTTGGACAGGAGTGTCCGCGCTGCTTTGTCGTCACCCCGCAGCCAGTGGACGGCTGCCTTCAGGACCGATGTCCACCACCGGCACACAGGGTCTCCCACTTCGGAGGGCAGGGGCAGAGGAAAGCACACTCGTGTAACCACTGCGTCTTAGTCAACGTTCGGTGCAGACGCACCTGCGACCGTGGACCTATGCCAATAAGCCCTAAACCCTGAGGTCTGAGATGTGTGTAAAATGTGAGGCCTGGTACCTGGTGCCGTGGTGCAGGCAGATGTGAGCGGGAAGGGTGTTGAGGGGGGCGGGGAGTCCTCTGTGCAGCTGTCCAGCAGCTGGAGAAGCTCCAGGGCTTTGGAGAACTCCCTGAGGCAGGAGAGGGGTGGGACAGAGAGCGTTTCAGAAATTACTGGCTGCCGCCAAAGACTACCATCACTAGGAACTGCCAAACAGTGCCAATACCCAGCGTCGTTCCGACAACTGCCTGTGTCTGTCCCTGCCAGGGGCTGGACCAGCGACTGCACCACTCTCTCCAGCAGCTTCTCACAGAAAGACCGGTGCAGCTGGGCGATGGGGTCGGCTGTGGAGGTGGAGAGATGCATTAACAGGGGACACCCAGGATAGTGGGTAACGGGGCGCGACCAGCAGGCTAACCAGCCTCCACGCCGTACGCACCCGGGTCTCTCTGAGAGGTGTACACCTCCTCCCGACTGCCGGAGCTCGCAAACCAGTCACAGCTCAGGAAGAAACGCCTGCCCAGTGGAGTGAAGAGCCAGCGCAGCGAATCAGGGAGCGCTCGGGAGCCTGACGGACAGGCTGCGTTTTCAGCCCGCGTTAACAGATAACCCTAAGTAAAAACATTTATGAGAAAAGTCAGAGAGGGAGTGAGAGGGAGAAAGAGAGAGATATGTGGAGAGATAGGATGGGATGAAGCAGTCACAGGCTCACTGGCAGAAAGGAGAGATGGTGTCCCAGCACGGTCCTGAGTGCGATGGCCGCGGTGACGTAGATCTCAGCCTGCTGGGCTTCAGGCATCTTCACCTGGGCGCTCTGACAAAGGTTCAATGCACTGAGGGACACGGACAGGCCCCACAGGGTGCTCCGCTGGGTTAGCTTGCCTGTACACAGAGATGTAGAGGGCGTCCATTCAGGAAAGCTCCCTCTGGTGTACACAATCCAAGAGCTTTACAATCCATGGCTGTCTATTTTAACAATCGATTAACTCAAAAATGAAGGCGAACCTGTGAGCTGGAGCTGGCTGAGTCTGAGATACACCAGAGCCGCATCCCGGGAGCCGGCCTGGGACCACTCCTGCTCCTGCCTTCCTCCGATCCGGCGGGCCAGCCACCGCAGGGGGGTTGAACAGAACAGCCAGTAGCACACCAGACTCCACCCCAGGGAGCAGGACAGCTCGAAGCAGGTGGCCGGGAGTGCCCTGGACAGGAGAGACAGGCAGGTGCGCAGACTGGCGCCTGCCGCAGCATAGTCACCCTGAGGGGAGGAAACGGTGGGTGAAGCTTCCTCTACACAGCGTCAGTTTCGGGGCACTGTAAGTATTTGTCAATTTATAGTCAGAATCATTAACTTTAAGTTAAATAACTAAACAGGAACACTGTAGGGGGGAGGGAGCGAAACAAACAAAGCACTTTTGTGCTTCTTTTCCATGTCTGTGGGTAGATCTCCTATCTCCTCCACCAGAAATTTTGGGTATCGCTCCTTACATTTAAAATCCTAACAATAGGGTCAGAGAGAAAAAAAATGAATGAAAAATGAAACACCCGACGCAGCACCTCTCGCCACTTACCCTGTACAGCTGGAGGTCAGCCTGTTTACGGAGCCTCCAGAAGTGGACAGACCTGGGGGAGTGCAGAGGCGTGAGCGGCTCCCAGAGGCTCAGCACCCTGACGCAGCCCCACAGGGCCCCAGCCCCGCTCAGCAGCCATGCACCCACCCAGGGCAGCAGATTCCACAGCCAATCAGCTAGGAGGAGAGGAGGGAGGGGCAGGTTAGTAGGGGGCAGTCGCACCCTCCGCATGCTGCAGCACGCACACACATGCACACACACATACACACACGCAAACATGCATGAAAGACATATGATCACGCATGCAATTCGTTTTCCTACAGAGTGAATGCTCAGTGTCATTTGTAGATCACATTGATAAGCTGTTACACATCAAGAATGATCACCAAAGCTCTGGCGTCGATCGGTAAGACCAAATATGGCTCTGGACGGCCCATGGCCTTCGTCCGCTGAGGGCCAGCCAAGCCCGCCCTGGGCCCCGGGTCCGAGGAGCGAGGGGAGGGGGTTGAGGGCGAGGCAAAGGAAGGTGATTGCACAGAGGAGGAGACGAGAGTGGTCCATGACTCCCTGGGAAGCAGGTGAGTCCGGTTCTCTCTTCACCTTGGCAACAGAAAGAAAACGTCTTTGATGTCAAGAAGAAGAGACACACTTCAGTGGCCATGTTTTGATGCATGCCCGGGCACAGATTGGGGCGGGTGGACGGCAAGGCGTGGTAAACCGACCGGCTCTAGCTGCGGCAGGGGGCTCTCGGGGTCAGAGTCCATGCAGAAGGGAGAGAGCGGGTAGGGGGGGCTGGACCCGTAGTCAGAAACAGAGGCAGGAGGGGACATTATCCCCCCTGGTTTCATCTCCACATTCTCAATGAGACGCACTGACTCTGAAAGAGAGAGCGACAGGCACAGAGACAGATGCATTGGAACTCATAGCTATGTGGTGATGTACAGCACATATTAAATGAATAATTTGACTGCAGTTGATGTTATGTGTAGTTCAAATATAAAGCAAATAGTTATTTAGCATGTTTATATTCTCTATATATTATTGTTTTTTGATATGTCATGCCACCAACCCGCTATCGTTTTGTAGCTCTTTCCTGATAAACTCACTGGTCTTCTGGCTGGACATCCTGAGGGCCATATTTTCCTGACGCAACTTGTAATTGACTTTATTCAGGTACTTGATGTAGTCGATTGCCTTCTGCAGCACTCCTGACTTGTGAATCTAGACAGAGAACCACGTGTTGTCAACAAAAACATACATATGCGTCCATCACTTCCTTGAAACCGCCCACCACTGACACATTGCCTCATCATAGACAACCAATGCAGAATCACAAATACAACCCTATCATTAATTTATTTTCCAAGCCCTACCACCCGTATGACCCACCCCTCCCGCCATATGCCCCACCCCTTTATTCACCTTGGCATCGTTGCCCATGATGAGGTCCCTCAGCTCAATGATTTTGTCGTTGATGGAGGAGCGGTATCTCTTCTCAATAACGTTGTGTGTGGACTTCCTCTCGCCCTCCTTAATCACAAACCCGGGCCCCAGGCCCGCCCCTTGGTCAGAACGTCCTCCAGCACCGCTCCTGCTCAGGCATGCTCCTGGCACCTGTTCGCTGACCCCCACCATGAGGGGCAGCGTGGTGAGAACGTTGCCACCCATCAGAGTCTGAGCCTGTGAGGGAGTGGGCGGGTGAGCAAGGGGAAGGAGATAGCAGTGTCAAATTTTCAAAGTAAAAGAGAGATCATTTGAGATGCTTTAGCTAGGAGACCTACAGACATCCTGGAGAAGAGTAACACACTGGAGGTGAGAAACTCACTGGAGAAGAGTAACTACTTGCCGGAGAAGAGTAACTCCCTGGAGAAGAGTAACTACTCGCTGGAGAAGAGTAGCTCACCGGAGAAGGGTAACTCCCTGGAGAAGAGTAACTACTCGCTGGAGAAGAGTAACTGACTGGAGAAGAGTAACTACTCGCCAGAGAAGAGTAACTGACTGGAGAAGAGTAACTACTCGCCAGAGAAGAGTAACTCACTGGAGAAGAGTAACTCACTGGGACTTGTAGAGCAGTGGTCTGGATGGGCGTGGTGAATGTGGTGATGCCAGCTGGATTCGGCATGGCAGAAAAAACCTGCGTCCCATCGGGTTTAAAGGTCGTGAGGACGAGTGATTCCGTTTTTATGATCTGGGGCTGCTGAACCAGGACCTGCAAACATGCAGATTACAGAGCTTCATGAAAAAATGACTTAACTCAGTTGATTGAAGAATACACAGAATGTTCCAATGTTTTATTATGGCAAGGGCTTTTCAAATCACATCACTATGGCAATTACACGTTAAACTAATATGGAAAACCCTTTTTTATTTCTATACACGTAAAGACAGGTTTAGCCGAAAGGTTTATGTGACCTCTTCAACACCACAAATGTGTACATGTTGGAGCCACTAATGAATATCCCAAAACCGGACCTTCTGAAACACATAAACCACAAACAGAAGTTTGTCGGCACACATTCGACTACCCCATAGTACAGCACTAACTGTGACCTGCTGTACTTGCTGTGGGACCGGCTGCGCTGTGGCCAGGGTCTGGATGGTCTGATGCTGGAACGTCATGGGCTGCACCTGTGGTGGCGTCACAAGGCTCTGCACCTGTGGTTGGAGGACTTTATAGGAAAAAATAGTAGCCAGACAAGTCACGGTTATACAAGCATGAAATCTTTAAAGGCATTTGCTGATTAAAACCATCACGACACAAAAAGCTCTTTGCAAACTACAATACAATGAATAGAAGAGAAAACATTGTCATAATTAACTTTTAAAATGTTATAAATCCATATAACAATCCATAATTTCTACGGGATATTAAAATCTGTTACATATAATTATTATAATTATAATGATATAATAATTAAATACAATCTCTCCATATAATTATGACTGTTTGCTTTAAAGTCATGGCTCACCTTGGAAGCCTGAGGTGGGGCTCTGGTGACAAATGTTCTGGATAAACTGGGACTGGGAGGTCCTGTTCAGGCTGGGAGTTAACATTATGGTCTGGGCCTGCGTTTGCACTGGGAGGCTCTGGGTCGAAGTCTGGAACGGCACGGCCTGTGCCTGCACTGGGAAGCCCTGGTTGTGGATAGACAGGGCCTGCGTGTGGACCGGTATGGTTTGTGTCTGGAACGGGATGGCCTGGGTCTGGACCGGGATGGCCTGGGCTTGTGGACGCGGCTGAATCACCTGGGCTAACTGGGGTCTTGGCTGAAGCATGGGGTGGGGGAGGAGCTGGGTCAATTGGGAAGGTGAGGCTTGGATGGGGGTTAGGGAAGGGGAGAGGTGGACAGCCTGGGCAGTGGGAACAGAGGGGTTTGGCTGGAACACCGCAACACTTGGGGCTTCACCTGCTGGGGGTGATTGAGGGATCTGTTGGACTGGTTCGACTGCACTGCTCTGGATTGGACACGGGGGAAGTTGGTCTTCAAAGATGTCAGGGAAATCACCCACTTGGTTGCTGACGAAATGGAACATTTCTGTAGAAGGAAAGGGAAGTGCTGTCAACCAGGCAACAGTATGTACAGTATATATCATTCAACTAAAGATCAAAGTGTGCCACATTGCTGCTTTGCAATGTGGCAGACAAAAGAATTGAAGAGGCCTTGAGTGGGTAAAAATCATTGCCAGATTGCACTGATGACCGACAGCAATTACGACCAACAGCAATAACAGCTGCAGTAATGGAGAAAGAACAGTTTACAGCTCTGGCAAGGTTACCATAAACATATGAGGAAACTCATGTTGGACACAATGCCTGATGTAAGCTTTGCACACTACCGTTTTGCCAGACTGAGAGAAGCTGCAGATCTCAATGGCGAGTTAAAATATCCAGCAGTATAAATGTATGTAGAAATTGTAAACTCTGTAAGTCGCTTTGGATAAAAGTGTCTGCTAAGAAACTAAAATGTAAAATGTAATTTTGGTAACCTGTTTTTTTGCAGGTCAGAGTCCCAAAAGTCTCAACTTCAAACTTTAAAACAGAAGTAATAAGGTATCAGATCGGACACTTTGCATGTCACTGAGGATAAAGAAAGACAGATCCAGATACAGACAGTATTCCCCCACAATGCTTGAGTACACAAAACAGTGCACATTTGTTAGACAAGTATTTCACCAGGGCTTTAGATAGCATTGCCAGTATCAGTTCTAAGATTCCCTTATTAGTTAAACATGGGATAAAGTGTCTTATTAAATCTTATTTACTCCTTGCCAGACTACTTGATCTTTGTGGTTGAAAAACTAATTCAGTAAAAGTTCAATTTGGATGCAGGCCAGGGTTTTTATATTCCCGACTCCAAGTGTGAAGAGTAAATGTTGCATTGATGATGACTTCAGAGAAGCAATTGTTATTACTTTATTATAAGTATTATGACATTTATGACTTGTCCCCTGCTCAAGGCTGTGAGATTAATGCCGCTGTGTTCAGTGTGTGTGTTGCGACATTGGCTGATATGTTGCTTATTTACACCTCAGCACATGAAGTCCTGAGCAGTCCGCCGCTTCTGCCTGATGGAAATGCTTATCTATCCGAGTCAAGGCTAACAGAACAGGGCCAAGGCCAAGCATCAAGGACGTAGACAATGACAAGAACGAACAGTGATGCCTTTGAATGTTTTGAGTAACAGGTCAATTACCTGAATCTGTGCCATATAGAGTGTCTCCATGACACCATTGGGATAGTCTTCACACCAAAACTTTTATTTTTTATTTTTTTAAGTTTGTTTCTGTAGCGGTCAATAAAACTGCAGGCAAGACAAGGTTTTCCCCTCACATCTGAACTTGACTCATTGGGACAGCAACAGACTGAATGTGACAAAGGATTAGAGAATAACGTTATCTCAAATATTTGTTCATCCGATTAACATATCTTTGGCATGTAGTGCAACAACGCCCCCTTTTGTTTGCAATAGCATTGTAGAGTGTTTTTAAAAGTTTGCAGGTTCAAATTCCAGAAGAGGTGTTGCTGCTGTATCCTCGCTAAATTGGCTTTATTAAATTATTGCTATATACATGTGTTGAAAATTGTGTAGCCAGTGAATTACATCTAGTCTGAGACACTTTCTGTCGAATTGATTCTTAATTGCTACAAGGGTTATTACTTTCATTGTATTTATATCTGCTATTTTTGATCATGGTAATTGCTTAGCGGCAGCTACTAATGAATGCAATGGCATACCTGTAAATGGATACACCATTTGTCATCAATTAATAAATGTCATCAATTAATTATTGTGTCCCACGCATTTGGGGATAACCCGAAACTTCTCAAAGCACGCCCCATTCCTGCCATTTGCAAAGTAGTTACATAACACCGCTCCAGACGACGCCAATCGGACAGCCAACTTTGTAAACTTCCAGGCTTTGTAAACGGAACGGAGTAGTTGCATGGCATCTCATAAGGCGAGGTCGCTCGTTGCACTGATACACGTCGTGACAGCCGTCCGGTTCAGAACAGGAAAGATTCACTGTCACCCAAAATTTAATTTACACTGTGTCTTTAATAGAACTTATTTAGTGTTCAAACTGAAGCAACTTCCAACTCTTGCAGTAGCCTAAAGTAGATCCTCCACACAGGACAAACCATGCTTTTCCTTTTTATGTCAGTTTGTGTTGCCGTTTTAAAAGTGTAGATATAAAACTGCATACTACATGCATATTTCCATAAACGTGCAGTTAATACAAACGTAAATATAAATAATCGTATATTTTTGAATGCTGCAATGGAGCACATTATATCCCAAACATTTGGCTGGCATTAAATAATGCAAGCCATCTGTTTAAAACAAACGACATCCTTCAAAACGATATCTATCAGCGATCAATTTGCAGTGGGTTACAAGATAGACATCCATGTGCACTAAGATTGTACTGCATGGATGCTGCAGTTGTCTGAAGATGTAGACCGAGCAAACAGCTAAAAAACACGGATTTTACTCACCGTCTATGTCCCCCAGAGTAAATTCGTCTCCCAGTTCAGACAACGTCGGGTCCATTTTTACCAAATTTTCCCCACTAACCTCGTCAAATTATAAAAATTTTAAGAATATAAGAATATCTACTTATAAAGTATATATATCTACTTTCCGTGGGACAAAGCAAAACAAAACCACACGCCCGGCAGCGCCGGACGGCTCTACCGTTGTATTTAAGAAACTTTAGATTTGTCATAAAGGGTTTAAAACTGTCCCATGGCAGCGACCCATAGTGCTACAGGTTCCATTGACACATGAGGTGTAGTCCTCTTAAGTTTCTACCTATGACGTAATTCACAAACAGTGTATGGAATCCAGTAACTTTGAGGATTGGTTCAAACTTGGCTGTTGTTGTCATGAGCTCAGGTACCCCCGGCCAATCGAAACAACCCCGTTTGCGTGGTCTGATTATACGTCATCGATCAGAAGCTTTCGGGAATGTTTTGCGGTCTGACCCAAAGTATCTTGATCACAACTCCAGATTGGAATTTTGGTGTTCCCATAGATTCATTAGTCAAGAAGAATGTATTTCAACCATGGTTTATTGCAGGGCTGGTACATTCCAGTCCCCGAGGGCCGTAGTTTGTGATGTCTTCACCCTCGTGCTCTACTTATATTTTGATTGTGGTCATTATTTCGGTAGTCTTGAATAACTGTGTGCGGGATATGCGAGTTAGTCGGCGTACTTTGACGCCGTGCTTCGGTCTTTGGGTTTCACGAAAAAAGTCTGACTGATAAAATAGTTAGGTTAATAACTGGCAACCAGTCCAATTAACGAACCCAACATGCACCCTCGCTGGATAACGCAAACCTAGCTCCACCCGGCAAATTCAGCGAACTCCGATAAACACGGAGAATGGAGGCAATGTCCGAGCACAAATAGTAAGACGAGCTGTGCGCGCAGAAATATAATAGAATATTCAAACAGAGATCCGCTCATCTACTGATTGATGATGATTAGTTCTCCGCCCTCGGTGGTTGTAGATAGCAGTTATAAATCCAATGTCTGCTAATAGAGGAAATTCTCATTCTTGAGTGCACACTGGCTACCAATTTTGCAGATGTAATGTGTTTTGGCACACAGAACAGGACCCCTGTGTTTATTTTAATATCAATGTATAACATTTGATATATCTATAATATCCTAGCTAAAGAAATTGCTACTTGCAATGACGTCACAGTTTTTAAAATGAGTTTAGCCTGGAATCTTTGTTATTTCTTGTGAAAATATCTTACATGCGTTTTAATTACAAATGTCTATCTTACATGTGTTTTCGTTATTTTTATTAATATGTAAAATTAAAATGAATATATAGGAGTGCCAAACTGCCATTAACTTTAATTAACAGTTCTGATTTGTACTTAAAGAAAGTGAGAGTAAAATGATCCATAAAAATATTAATAGTTGGTAACGATTGATTTGCCAGGGCATGCAGTAAACTGTTAAAATTTTCCAGGTAAAATTCAAATACCTTTAACTACGGTTAATTTGATTAGCTAAACTTAAGTGAAAACTGAATTGGGGGTGTAAATGGGTTGCATTTTAGAGAATAAAAGTGTTTTGTCTTTGACACCTAATCTGTACTGGTTATATCTATGCATGCACTCGGCCAAGCCCCTGTATGAACTTACATAGACTCCTTTGGGACAATAGCAAAAAAAATTAATAAAATCCATGTACCACATAACCATTCCTAGCCTCCCAAGTGCAGACTGGGCCCTCTGAGTTAGAATTGGTAGGGTGGAATCCAGATCTGATCATTGTGACCAGGATCAAAGAATGCCTGAAAAGGTGTTTTTATTTTAAATTCTATTTAATTAGATTTCTAATTCTAATGATATTATTTATTTTATGTTTAGATTAAATATGATCTTAACTATGGTAACTATCATATAATGACACAAAGAAATATTTCAGATTCTATTTTAGATCTAAACAATTTTTTATAGCAGTAATCAAAAAGGTGACAAAATCAGCCATCCATTATGGCTTAACTGGCACCAAATATAAATCTAGAATAAAATAAATAATAGAAAAAAAGGTTTTATTCATGGAATAAACCACCTGTTGATATAAACCCTGGTCATGCCTGCATGTTGTTCCCTATCCTGCTGCCCTTCCAAAATTTTATCTTTCTGCTCAATTTCAAACAGGATGAGCAACGATATCGAATATGCTGATTCACTTACATTGGATGATAAAAACAAATCCATAGAAAATAACATAAAGCAACCAAAATGAAGAAGTTAAAGAGATTTAGAAGGTGATTCAATTAATGGCAAATCAGATTAGTCTCTCAATACGAATATATTTTACGCCTTAGTGAATGTATTGCATAAATAACATCCATACTCCTACTAATTTCAAAAACTTCAACACAATAACGGTCCTTTGAATGTAGATATTTGATTGTACAAACATTCCTGTATAAACAGTCCTGACAGTTTAACACTGACACAGTTTTACAATGAGCATTGAAGAACAAAAGAAACAAGAAGGACTTTTACATAGCCAGCCAAAATAAAAAAACTGCATACGCAAAAGGGATACTTAACCCTATAATGTCATATGAGCTGTATTTATGGGCATTTTGAACATAACTAATATAAGTATTCTCATAAGTTGTAATCTTTATTATGTTATTTGAGAAGCAAATGATTTTGTTACCACAGTCAATGCATTGAAATAAAATGACCTATTTACTCTGACATGGAATATGTAAACTGGTGGGACAGGTGATTCGGAAACACCATGCAGAAAACCATATGGCCAAGTAACATAGCTACACAGGCAAGGGAGAAACTATGAGTTATTAAATGTTTTTAATGATTTATATAGGCACGTCTTCTGGTTCAACTTTTTGAGAAGTTACCCTAGGAAATATGACATGCCTATGTCTACAAAACGCATTTATTACAGATGTAGAAACTTACCACAGCATGAAATGGCAGACCGCAAAGGATTTATACATTACATACTACTTATTACATACTTTAAACATATCCTGCATTTTTTATAAAATATTAAAAAAAGGCTGCTGATAATGCAGAGAGATTTTGGCCCAACCAAAACTGACTAATGAGAGCAAACCCATTTGCAGGTTTGACTGAATCAGCCCATTACTAAACCACTATCCATTTGTGGGTGATAGCGAAGCTTGTTGTGCAGGGAAGGAGACCGGATGGTGGAAGGCCTGGGGAGAGGGAGGTGGAGTAAAGGGACTGTTCAAACAGGCATGGGAAGGCTCATCTTTCCACTGCCCCTGAGTACTGCAGAGAGGGGAGAGAGGAGCAATATAGATCATGGTCAGTAAATCACAGTCATCCAGGTAAACCATGCATGGACACGAACAGCACAAAGACTACAAAAATGGCCTCCCTCCTCATAGCACCCCTGCCCTTCCCCACCCCCACCCAACACCTACCCTTGGTAAAGTATAGGTAGAAGAAGTCGCAGTAGAAGATGGTCTGCACCACGCCAGACACAACGGCAATCTGGTCGAAGAAGCCCTCGGTATGGTAGCGCCACACCCAGTTGGCCAGGTAAAGGGCACGGTACAGGCCAAGGAAGAACAGGTAATGGGTGGTGATGGACTCCGCCTCTCCAGTCTTGGTGATCATGAAAAGCTGTGGGAGGATGGCCAACGACTCCAGATAGATAGAAAAAGTCCACAGGACCTAAACAAGCGAGAGAGATAAGAGAAAAACAGAAACATGACTTTTTTCATCAATTACCAAAAAATAAAAAACCCCTGAGAAAACTTGCGGCACCTTGAATAAGGAGCAAAAGAATGGGGAAGGTAAAAACAGAGCGGTGGTAAATTAATGACAGGGAGAAAAGGCTGGAGGAGCTGGAACTCAAGAGAATGGGCAGAGACGGACATCCATCTGTGAGCAAGCCTCATTACCAGCAGTCACTCCCAATAGTCGAAGACAAGAGTGAGATTAGTTTTGACTTGGGCTCAGTAAGCTTTCATCTTTGCTCCCACCGTTGCGACCACCAGAGTTCGATCCCCAGGCGTGTAAAAGCCCACTGGCCAGGGGCTTTAAATAGGGTATGTTACACATTCAGAGCTCATGGTCACAGCTCTTTAAGGAAGAGGGGAACAGGGCTGTCATTTCACAGGGGAAAGCTGACCGCATTAAAAAAATATTATTATTATTTTTTTACCTCCAACGGGGTGAAGTCGTAGTTCTCCAGGAAGGAGAGGCCGGCCACGGGAACGAGGAGGAACTCCACTCGGAACGAGTCGCTGTCGGAGTCATAAGTGGTTCGGAAGCGCAGGTAAATGAGGTACACAGTGGCGTAGGCCAGGACCAGGAACACCACCTGTGAGAAATCCAAGGAAGCGCGACTTTAAAGAGCTGATGTGTTGTGGCTGACCATCAACATTGACTTTGGTTAAGTTTAGTTCAGGTATTAAAGAACCAGACGCAAAGCACACTTTACTTTTCACAAGGAGTCACATGACAGCTATGGATTCCAAGTTACTTGATTGTTGATATCTCTACATGTACACCACCCATTTCAGCATTTTGCTTTAAAAACTACATGAGTGCAGCCCACGTAGCTAATTTGCATACTAACGCAATCCATTCCCCTAAATTTTCGTGATGCTAAGTAAACAGTTGATCTTTCCTTCTTCTGCAGGAAATACTTGCACAGTTTCAGAACCGGCAGAACAAACCAGTTCAGGGCACACAACACACGTTAAATGTTCATTGTCTCAGTTGATGTGCGATGCTACCTTATCGAATTATGTCTCATTTCAGTTCCTCACCTTCATGACTGTGTTGTAAATTGAAACAAAACTGGTGAACAGGTCCAGGTATCTGGTGGTAAACACTAAAGCAAACAGCACCTGGCTCTTCCCTGAAATACCTGCAGAGACACACACAAATGCACCATTGAAAAAATGTGTAGGTAACATCCCCCACCCCCCACCACACACACACACACACACACACACACACACACAATATTACAAATAGCTGGGGGGCATGACCGAATTTCAGTCTGAATTAATTAGAAATTATTTTAAGAGAGCAATTAACCACATAATGCCTGCTGCTCTATGAAAAACAAAAGAAAGTCATTCGAGGTAACTCGTGCACATACCTTAACTGTGTATACGAATTGTCAGGTTAACAATATAAACGTAAAAAGATGAGTTTTCACAATAACTATTGAAAAAGCGACGTTATAATATATTTTAGTTTATTCTTTCGCGTTAGATCGGTTAATATAAACCTCAGTTTTCGAAAGCAGTGGACATCGTCTATGGTAACGATAAAGTAAGGATTTTGGTAAATAATATATTGACACATTTCTCCAGCAATAGTCATTAAATCATGGTTATGCTAGTTGGCTAACTACATACCTGCACAGGATTTAGACCTCCAAATCTTAAGAAACAATATGATGATTGCCACAAGATGTGACACGTCACCCAGTAAACGAAAAATATTCATTTTGACTTAATGATGATAGTGCGCGCACACGATAGTAACTTCAGTAACTTCGTTATCAGTTGTTAATTTCCAAAATAATCTTTCTTTTGGAGCCAGTTACCAACACAAAAAGTTTGTCCGGTATTTTGGATGCCTATGAATCACTGAAAATCGGTAGCTTTTGCAGAAAAAAACATCAAAAGTAAATAAAAAGTAATGTACACCTTCGACATATCACTTTCGTTAAACTAGCTAAATGTTCGGGTCCTATTTAAATTCTGCACAAAAAGTTTTCCTGACTGTAATTATTTTCCTCCCCAAATTCTAATTATGCCACGTGGCTATATTAGTACTCTTATTAGTAAAATAAGTACTGGATGGCATTAGCCTTCAGCCTTCAGCTACTGCAAAGCAATGAAAGTAGGTGGGTGACGTGGCTGACAATCGCAGTGAGTTGTCAATTCTCTTCTGCTTACTTTCAAAAAAGTGTTAGCCGACACAAAAAGGAATCGTTATTTCTCTTTAAAGGGGAGGACGAGAAATCTGCATCACAGTATTTAGGATTACAATAATCTTCCTTTTCATATTAATTAGTATTTTATTTTGACCAATTTCCGCTATAGGAACGTTGGAAAATTTGAAAGTTATTTGTTTTATTTTATTTTATTACAATTTTACAGATTTTTGAAAAATGAAAAAAACGTTTTAATTACTCGGAGTTGGGTAATCAAAATGATAATAACCAAAAAACTGTAAGTCTGTTAAAAAAAAAAAAGTAGTCTGTTATTTTCATCAACGTCATCATCATTATTAGGTGAGGGAATTCTTTTAGGAGGGCCAATGAGAGCTTTCACAAGTATCAACGATGCAACCGAACAATAACTACATGCAACACACACACCTAAACCACTAGACAAAAAAGAAGAAAATTATTTAAGAACTTTTAATCCGGTGGATTAAGTATTGTCATAAATAGCGGTATTATAGGCAAGCTGTTTCTATTTTATTACACTTTTATGGGATAATGATACCATAAATGATACCATGTTGATGATAATGTAACAGTTTTGGTAAGTCACCCACACTTTTGGGTTCAAAACAAGGTGTCAGACACCGCTTGCAAAGTAAACGTGCTCTTCATCTCGAACATGCCATTACATCCTGCCTTAAGAAAGGTAGATCGGACAGTGGAAAGATCTCACTGAACAAAAGGAAAACGCTGGCCTCGATTCAGAGCCGGGGGTGGACCAAAGACAAATCAGACATACACGAATAGGAGACATTCAACAACACTACACAACGGCACAGAACATCAATTCATAACAATTAAACATTAAATTAACTTTTTACAGTCCTTCTAATCTCCCAGCAGCCCCTACGGAGATGGCCTCATATAAATTGAGATGGTCGGTGCTGCCGTTCCATCTCCGTTACAATAACTATTAAAAAAACTTTTACAAGGCAAATTTAAGGCATGTGTATTTTAATTTTTACAGTTCCAATCAGGGCAACAGTGCGACTGACTGATTCAACGCAAGCATTACACACAGTATAATTTCTTAGCAAGTTCTTAGTATAATTTAACAATGGCACATCAAGATGTTTGCGAACAAGTCAGTTTCAGAAAACAAAAAAGTAGATGTGTAATGCTAACAACGATAACTGAATATTTCAATTAAAAAGTATATCACCAAATTGTCCCAATAATAAAAAAACAAAAACAAATAAATTGTACACAATAGCTTCCCTTCGTCCAAGTGGAGCACATATTTTTTCACAAATCTTTCACGCGGTCTTCACACTTTAAACACATTTTCCATCACCTATGAACTGGTGCAGGTAAACGACTCAAACTACAGAAAGGGAAATCAAAAGTTATCGGACGGTAGAGAGTTCAGAAATCAAAGGTAATTTAGGAAATGTTATGATGAGCAGTAGATGTCGCTGTCTATATATATTCGGTTATATTTGTTTGGTTCCCGAGACCTCACAATTTCAGTCAACGGTCCTATGAACTGAGAACGTTTACTTTGCAAGGAAAAAATAGAAGATTATTATCCAAGTTTTAGCTATTATAGAAAGAAATGTGGAAGCAGAATGGACCAAAAATCGATAAGTAAAAAAAAAACTTTCGAAGAAAAGACCGTCACAAACAGCAGTGTAATATACACCATATCAGTGTTATTCATTGCAAGGACCGCGGGCCGCAGGCGGCTCCTAGTGGCCTTCTGTGCGGCCCATGACGTGCCCCCCGACAATCCAAAAACATCGTATTTTGTCCTGTGGTGGCCCTCACGCTGATGTCTTATTGGCCAAAGTGGCCCCTGTTAGAAAATTAGTGAAGAACACTGCACTATATGGACAAAAGTATTGGGACACCTACAGGAGCTTTTATGACATCCCATTCTAAATCCATAGGCATTAATATGGAGTTGGTCCCTCCTTTGCAGCTATAACAGCTTCCACTCTTCTGGGAAGGCTTTCTACAAGATTTTGGAGTGTGTCTGTTGGAATTTTTGACAATTCTTCCAGAAGAGCATTTGTGAGATCAGACACTGATGTTGGACGAGAGGGCCTGGCTTGCAATCTCCATGCTAGTTCATCCCAAAGGTGTTCGATAGGGTTGAGGTCAGGGCTCTGTGCGGGCCAGTCAAGTTCTTCCAAACCAAACTCATCCAACCATGCCTTTATGGACCTTGCTTTGTGCACTGGGGCACAGTCATGCTGGAACAGAAAAGGGCCTTCCCCAAACAGTTTCCACAAAGTTGGAAGCATAGAATTTTCCAAAATGCCTTGGTAAGCTGAGGCATTATCATTTCCCTTCAGTGGAACTAAGTGGCCTAGGCCAACCCCAGAAAAACAACCCCATAGCATTATCCCTCCTCAACCAGTCTTTACAGTTGGCACAATGTAGTCAGGCTGGAAACATTCTCCTGGCATTCGCCAAACCCAGGCTCGTCCATCAGACTGCCAGATAGAGAAGCGTGATTCGTCACTCCACAGAACAGGGTCCAGTGGCGGCGTGCTTTACACTACTCTATCTGACGCTTGGCATTGTGCTTGGAGATGTAAGGCTTGCATACAACTGCTCAACCATGGAAACCCATGCCATGAAGCTACTGGCGCACAGTTTTTGTGCTGATGTTAATGCCAGAGGAGGTTTGGAACTCAGCAGTTATTGAGTCAGCAGAGCGTTGGCGACTTTTACACACTATGTGCCTAAGCACACGGCGACCCCGCTCTGTAACATTACGTGGTCTGCCACTTCCTGGCTGAGTTGCTGTGGTTCCTAAACGCTTCCACTTTGCAATAATACCACTTACAGTTGATCGTGGAATATCTAGGAGGGAAGAAATTTCACAAACTGACTTGTTGCAATGGTGGCATCCTATTACAGTACCACGCTTGAATTCAGTGAGCTCTTTAGAACGACCCATTCTTTTACAAATGTTTGTAAAGGCAGACTGCATGGCTAGGTACTTGATTTTATACACCTGTGGCAATGGGACTGAAGGAAACACCTGAATTCACTGATTAAGAGGTGTGGTCCAATACTTTTGTCCATATAGTGTATTTTGGAACTGAATATGAAAACATTTTAAAATAAAAAACCACAGTGTGAAAGACCATTCAGCAGTGAAGAAATAATTTACTCATGGTTCTGGGAGAACAAATTCATCCCGCAAGACGTGAACTTCGTGGAGGCAAGATATTTTCCATCCCACATTCAACGATGTTCCTGGCTCCTACCCTCGAAAACGTGACCAGGATCAAACATCCTATCAAGATGGGTGAGAGAAGGGAAACCAAAGAAAGGAAATTATATACAAAAGAAAAGAGGGAGGACAGAGAGAAAGAGAGAGCAATGAAAAGGCGGAGAACTGAGAAAGACTTTTTACTTTGTAATTTATTTAATCAATAAATTAAGTGTATGTAAAATTTTACAAATCCCCAAAATAGTTAACTTTTTGATTTGCTGTTTATTGCCAATAAATATATATGCCAAACAAAACCATGGATATTTGTATTCGGTACATGGTATATACTACAAAATTAAACTAATCGAGTATGTCCAAAGGGAGAGAGAGAACGAATGTGTGTGTGCGTGCGTGTGTGTGCGTGTGTGTGTGTGAGTGTGTGTGCGTGTGTGTGTGTGTGTGTGTGAGTGAGAGAGAGAAAAAGGAGCGTTTGAATGTGAAGAGGTGCATCAGAGGGCCAATTTGTCAAGCTATTCGCAGACTCTCCATAGATTTTGCTCTCACCTGTCCTGCAGGCCCAGCCTAGATTTGCCACGACATTCACTGGGTATTTATAGATGTACCATATATTTATATAGGTTCGTCCCGAGACTGTGCCATTTAAAAACCTCTGGACAGGTTCTGACTGATCACTGGTGTTGTCTACGCTACGCACAAATGGTGTATTCACTGTATTCAAAAAAAAAATCTACCTGCGATTTTGTTATAACCTCAATCAATATCTCAAGGTGTGATACCTAAAGTGAATCAAATAGTGCACTCAAACTAGAAGAAAAACCTGCACTTCTTTTTATTAGCCTCACCTTTTGCGTTATTTTGTCGTCACTGCAATATGAAGGTCTCATTAAAATCTGTATCGTAATACATCAATCTGGAGTAAGTATTTATTTTTAGAATATTTATTCATTTATTTTTATATTTTTATATACAGGTCTCAACAAGTTGCACTTGGTGTTGCTGGGTAGCCTGGTTGCATAGCTACATCCTGTTGCCACGCCAACAGTTCCCATGACAAGTGCAGATTTTGTAGCCATAGCAATGGGATATTGAAACTTTAGTATATGCTTGTTCGACCAAGTTGTGGGATATAATAACTATGTAACTTATTTAATGTTCTTGAAAATGTGTTTTTTAAGCAGTAACTCAGTCAGTATAGGACTGGGTCCAATGAGCTGGATTTTACCAGTTTATATCGTGGGTTAAATGTTATACACCAACATGAATGAGAATATTAATACTGGCCCTGTTGGTAAAAAAAGTTTTTTACACTATGTAACGTACTGTGAAGTATGGTGTTTCTTTCTATCTTTCTGTCATTTTGATTCTGTTTAAATAAAAGCACAAGTTGGGACAGAATCCCCCTTGCCCCGGGAGTTTCAAAGAGGTGATACAGATAAACTCATTTTAGAGTGTGTGTTCTTTTACCCCTTTTCAGCCCTCAGCACCCTCCCTCTCCTCTTTTTCTGCAGTTTACTTAACCAGTGTGGGTATTCTTAGTCTTTCAAAATGTCTCAGATCAACACCCTTGAGAACTATGGTTCAGTCTTCCTAAATGAAAATACTTCAGTCCGAGGCAAGTTTCCCATTTGACAGTGTTTATTTGTCGGTGGATAGAGAGAGGGTACAAGGGAGTCGTGTAGTCAGCTGGTGACTGTTTAGCTAGCGGAGCATTGTGTTGTGGGGTGCCGTGGGACAAAGGCCAACAGAGGCTAACCATGCTCAACCGGGTCGCCCGTCACTGCCAATCACTTAGTCGTAATCACCTCTCTTGGTCTCACTTCTCTCTAATTCTCTCCTGTAACTGACCGTTTACATAAGCCTCGGTAGTGATGGTTCTGTGTCCAGCGGGTCTTCTCAAATCCGTCTAATCGGCCAATAGTTAAATCAACCCATGCCGAAGCAATCGTCTGCCAGACTTTGTGTCTATTGTGATTGGCTTCCAACACGCTCCTTTTCTTAATCTCATGCTCTCATTTCCAAAAAAACAAAGGCCAACAAATTTACAAGTAAATAAATCACTTGCAGTGCAGATTTTTGAGATCCTTTACATACAGATTTGGAACTGAAGTATTCTACACACATGCTGTGCCATGAAATCCAGGTCTTGAGAGTTTAGTCCATAATTTCATAACTCTTACTATTTTCTACTTATTTTACTTACACTGACTATCCCTGTCTTTACCATTCTGCCTTTACAAAATCCTATTGGCCACCTCATCTCCATGGTCAGAAATTTTTTTTCTCTTCTCTCTCATTTTGCTCCGAATTTTTCCCTTAATTACAAAAGAGATCTACTGTCCAACTCCTCAGCTCTCTCTGAGACCCGGGTCCTTTTGCCCAACTGTACTATAATCCCTTCCCTTTGTTTCCTATTATAAATAAATCCAGATTCCTGAATGGAAATTTCTTCATCAGACGGTCATCGCTCCTGGCATCAATTCTACCTTCTACCACAGGTTGGCCGTATTGGCTGTCCATTTGTGTGTGCTCCTCCATGTCTCCATTTCTGTCAATTCAGGAAACATGGCGTACAACACGTATTGATTGGCAAACGAACAAGCCCAAAAAGGCAAGTCAAAAAGTTACTCTTTCATGCAACTCCATCCAAAAAGGCTTTACAAATGGCACTCCGTATATCTCACTGTGGCGACCAATTTTCATATTTAGTGAAGTCCGTGCGACTGCTTTCCTGTTCATGAGGGGGTCTGACTCATTTAACCACAGATCTCAGGTTAAGTTACGACTGTGCCAAGGCTTAAACACAGACCCACATTTGGAAGCTCCCCTTGTCCCCCTTGTCACGTGTTCTGAGTTTCAGTTTTCTATTCTTATCTCGTGGAGACCCAGTTAAGAGGCTAGTCCAAGCTCTCTTTTTTTGCAGGTTCTTCAGTTATCTCTATGTTAATCTACAGCCTCTGTCTTCCTGGCTGCTGGCTCCCCTTCAGTCCAACGTAGCCTTACCAGGTTTGAAACTGGAAATACTGGGCTTCTCTCTTCCCATGTGTTACACTCCACCACCTGTGGGGCATCCGTCTCCCCTAACCTAATTCCTTAACACGTATTAGATGGGATAAGGTGACTCTCTGTGAACCTTGAGCTAGTGCGGGACTCTCACCTCAGGTAATGTCTCTCAGGCTAATGAAGATAATTAGCTAATTCATATTCATGCTATTTCGATAATGATTTCCACCATGTCTTCAAGTGGCTGGAAGAGAGGTCAGAAACCCCCACCTGACCTTGTTTGTGACCATTTGTTTTTGATTTTTTTTTTTTAAATGACCATGAAAAGCCAAGACCTGCACTGAAATCTTAACGAAAGAGACAATACCTTCCTATGGCACTATGACACCGGTTTCTAGTTCTCAGTTCAGTCCTCGTACTAACAGGACCAGGCCCCGATTATCTCCCAACCTTGAGAAAGAGAAGGCCTGAGGCTGCTTCACGAGACGTGTCTTACATAATCCCTGGGCAGACAATTTAAGGGCAGAAGAGCGAAGGAGAAGACCAGGAAGAAGAAACAGAGACATGCATTTTTTTTCTTTTGTTCTCTCTAAATACTGTCAGAAAGTGTTCTTTCAACATTGCAGCACCCCATTTCATAACCGAGTAACCCTTTTTCACATTAACATTGAGTTAACTCCATCTCACTGCTAGCCTCCAATGAATCCGTTTCATAATGTATTTTATGCAGAGAAACAAATGTCCTCAATTCCTTGCATCAGAAACCCCTGGGAGTTTAAAACATGCCAGTACCCCACAGTTTGTCTTTATGACTTCAGAGTGGCTATTTTAAATTTTCCAGAATGCCCCCTTTTCCTGAATCAGAGAGAAGGGTAGGTGAAATCAGGTGAACCAGAGAGTAAGAGAGAAAAGGACGAAGAGATAAAGGGACACAGCAAGGAAGGAACGCACTCTGCGGACATCTGCCTATAACAAGGTGCGCCCATAAAAAGGGGTTTTAGGGTCTGACCTGATGCTCTGAGTCAGGAGGATTTGTGGCCATTAATAGCCCCAGATCTGTCTGTCTCCCACTGCTCTCCTCTGTGCTTTCTCTTCTCTCTGTCGGCAGCTCTCGGTCGCTGCTCCTTCTTACGCCCTTCTGTGGACCTGGTGTGTGTGTTTGTATGTGTGTGTGTGTGTGTGTGTGTTCGATTTCACATGACAGTTCTGCACTAAAACTTTACTCCACCAGTTTAACATCGAAGTGGTACACATGACAGTCCTTTTCCCCCCCCATCAGTGACAACTGTTGTCTAGTTAGCACTCCCCCTCTATCCCTCTCCTCCACTCCATCCCCCTTTCACCTCTGCTCACATCTCCAAGCCGGTTCCAACTCACACGCCCCCCACCCACCTTTTCAGGCTGTCATCTGGATACATAACACCTACTTTTCCTTCTGGAAAGTAGGAATTTAAAAATAAATTTCTCCAACTGTATAATTTAGAAAAAGAGCATGAGAAAGTGAGAGAAGAAAATAAGGAAGGTTTCCATAGAAACTATTGGCCTCCAGCTATTTCTAAGCAACATTTTGAAGAATTCTGGACCAAGAAACAGAATTTACTGTACTTGATCAGTTGTTTGCACATCTCAATTAAAAATGCGCAGACACATCCAGGACTAGCATATACTTCATAGTAGCAACTAATATTTTGCAGAACATCATTTAACTGACTTAGACTGCTCAACATCTGAAGGTGGGCTAATGTTGGACTGTATATCAGTTTCCTTTCTAGAGTGACTTGCATGACGTACGATGCTTTCCTTCATTTGGACATAAACTCAACCATTTTAGGTTCATCATACCTTGCTCAAGAGGGCGTCATCACAGCTCTTCCTCAGATTTCAGCCTACAACCCATTGTTTACGTGGCTATTCTATCCTCTGAGTGGTGAACTATTCGAAACAAATTCTAACAAGTTTAATCAGGCTGTCTCATAAGGGCTTGTAATACTCTCCTTTAAAACCATAATTAATCTTTCCACTTGCAGCTATGTCATCAGTTCATCTACACGCGCAAACACACACACACACACAGACACAGAATCACACAGATGCTCACCCACACACGCACAGACTGTGTTGAAAGTAAGTTCAAGGCAGATTGTTTAAAGTAAATACCAGTACGCAAGTATATACTCTAGTGCACAAGACTATGACCTCCCCTCAGACAACATTAAAGATGGGGATTGAGATGCGGGAGGGTTATGTATTTTACTTTAAAAAAAAATTTTATTGTCTGTTTGGAGGCTAACTGGCTTTGACAGTGAGGCAGGGTGCTGAAGTAGAGATAAGGGTTTGGAAGCAGGACCTAGCCGTGGGTGGTGGTGGTTTTGTTTGGAGGGGGGTGGGGGGGGTGGTTGTGAGGACTGTGAGATAACATGAAGCCTCCACCATAAGCAGAATGGCACTGTGCTCACAAATATGCATTGGTTATAGTCTTTACATATGCTTTAGCCCCTGCAAATAAGCAGATATTCTTACCACTCTATACATTTCTAAAAATGGTGTATAAAATTAACCATTGCATATAAAATACCTTGTCACTCCAACTTGCACACAGATATGCACACAGATAAAATATGTTGCCTGACATCGCATCTTTGTTTAGTGACATCAGATGTCTTTATTAGCTCCCTTACTGAGATCAAGGTACTTAAATACCCAATGTGTTAGCGTTCACATTAGCCAATAATCCGTTAATGCTATCAAATATGTTAGCGTGCTATGATCACCAAAAACTCGCAACATAGTGGCTGGTTGCACTCACATTGAACGTATTAGTTACGCTGAAAGTGTTACAATTATAGTCATAGGTTCGAATCCTGGAAGGGCACTTGGGCAATTTTAAGATAGGCAGGCACTGAATTACCAGATCTTTGGCAAACTATTACATTTTAGCATTCTAGAGTGTGTCTAAAATCCTACTTGCCTAAATTAATTTAGCCAAAGTTTAATTAACAGTCCTAATGACCAACATAACTGCGAGCTGAGAATTTAAAAAGCAGAGTAAAGTGAATTTTCGAAATATAATTTGGAGCTCAGCATCTGAAAAGCCATTTGGGTCCAGTCAGTTCTAAGCACAAAGAAGGAAAGAGCGGCGAATAGCTGTACAGTTTCAGCACCAAACATCCTCACATGTAGTTGGTGCTACAGCAAATCAAACGCACCCGATATCCTCTGAATATTTCACCACTGATCAGTGTTGAATTGACACCGACACAGAACCAACACATGACCCATTTGATGCATTGCACCATTTCCCACAATTTTTTCTCGATCGGTGCTGTTTCTGGACTGCAAGGAAAGACAGATTCAAACAAGGACGAAACAAAAAATTTAAAAATTTAAAAACACGCACACACGCTTGCATACTAATATAATGTGCACAGGCACGAATGGGATGTACACCTACACACTCCGGCACACATATCCACACAAACAGAGACATAATCAAACTGACAGGCTATCTCTCCCTCCCTCTCTCTCTCACCCACACACTTACAGAGATGGAGATGGACTGAGGATTGAGGGAGCAACAAGCATGAGTCTAACAGGGGAGGCAAAAAGCTGAGCGAGTGCACGAGAGAGCGGCTTATACAATAGAGAAAAGACAGTCGCCTGATAGCAAAACAACAAAAAAGGAGTAAGGGATGAAGACAATAAATAAATAAACAGACAATAGAAAAGGACGTTTTTCAACACAAAAAGTAGAACAGAAAGAACTATATATCGAGTCCCCGAGACCCGAGAGAGACGCTTTGGCTCCACCGTAAGGTACAGGAAACTGATTTATCTTCTCTTACGAACTATTTAATTTCTGGGATTGTTGACTGGGGAATACGATTTAAAAATATTGCGCGCGTATTGTTAACCCGACTTCAAATCATCTATCCTTACACTTTTTTAGGCTCTTCAGCATCGCTTTTTTGTCTTATACTGTGCAAAACAAGAAAATATGTGTAGCATATGTAGCCAACATCATATTCACTTTGATTATCGTCATCGTTAACAACAACAAATAATTGTATTGTTGTTTACATTAAACTATTAGACAACAAACCAAAACATTACACCAGCATAGTTATTCGGATTTGTTCTATGTATCTATGCGTGTGGAACCTGTGATTTCAGATGCGGACCGTCCGCCTTGCCCTTTCCGTTCTAAAACGACTCAAAAATAATAAGGATTGAAAAAATGCGCCTTTTAGGTTTGACAATTGACTACCGTGGCGATATTTCGTTTGCTTTACCAATACTTGTTGTTGTCTTTTATTCAAAAGTAGCGATATCGCCTTGGTTGGTTGGGGGTCGGCTACAAGTCGGACCTCACCATCCGACTAGATTCTAGTCACTAGAAGCTTAAATCCATAAATGTACTTACAATCCCTTTCCGTAAATCTATTATCGTTTGAATGTTCAAGTGCTAATATAAACATTAAGATATTATGACATTCATAAATCACAAGACAACATGGAGTAATTGGAAAAGAAAGACATTGGAATAAATGAGGAACGGTGATTAGTTGATTTAAAGGATTTAAATTATCTAAAAACAACAAAATAATAGAAAAGGACGACAGAAGAAACAAATAATCATCAATTATTGTTATGAAAACGGAAAGAAAGTTTTGATAACTGAAGCTGACACCATATCAAAACTTTGATAACCAACTATTAATAACATTTAATAATGTCATTTTCATGAGTAGAATAAATAAATAATAATATGCTTACAAAAGAATGAAAACGCGAAGCGATTAACGGTTTGCTAAAGTTTTGATTTGGTTACAGACAAAATCTGCTCCAATTTTACTGTGCGTTTTGTCAGCGATAAATGGTGTTACCCGGGGTTAAACGCAATTAGTTTTATTTTCCGCATCCGTCCCTTTGTCGCAGATAGACAGGAACGTTATATACCGCAAACGAAACAGCAACATCACTTAGAAAAAAACTCCTCACGTCATTACACCTAAAAGTTGTTATTACACCACTTTTTAGGACCTTTTTGTAATTCTAGAAATCGACATAAATGTTTTTACATTTTGCTGTAGCAATCTCAAAATACCTCCTTTGTCACTGCAGTATGCATGTAAGTTATGGATTCTCCGCATTGTATTTATAAACAGAGATAACAACAATAATTTTAGTTACTACTGCAAGTATTAATAACATTTTGGGTTGCCATGAAATTCCCATGTGGAGAACTTCCAACTAACCAAGCAGCATATGAGATCATTAATCACACCCACCCCTGCATTTTGTATCAAGGCTAATTTAACTTCAGTATCGATGTGCCCTTCGACCATTGTACTTTTAAAGCAGGGAAATGTCCAATTATCGTTTGGCCGCGTTCAAGTGATCAATTCCCTGGGTTGTCAGAAAGAAATGGTTGGTGACTTTCCAAATTAGAACACTTTTTCATGTAAAAAATAAATAAATAAATAAATAAACACCTAAAGAAAACATTAAAGACATTGCCTGACTTTGTCAAGTGAACCAGCAAACAACCATATATGAATCAGAACATAATTATACCATGGAACACAGCGGCTAATAAATATTGGAAAATTTGAACAATGCTTGCTTAAAAACGAGGATATTGATGTTAAATAATCAAACAAAAATTAATGTATTGTTTTGCATGTGAATTAATGACTACACCTTACCAATTGTATGGCATTGACAGTCCAAAAAAACAGACTTGCCTTGCTATTCTATTCATTCCCTTCTAGCAATGCTCAATTTTGGCAAATTCTAAATTATCTGTATGATATTTATTCAAATACTAAACAACAACAACAACAAAAAGTTTTATGGGTGGAAAAAGTCATTGAAGTCTAAAAAACAAAAAACAAATTTAAAAAAAACATGTTTATTGCTTAAGTATTCACCCCCCAACTTTTCACACAAGCGTGAAGAAACTTTTGCACTTGGTTAAATTTTCTCAAGGTTTTTCAGGTTAGTCATTACTACCACGGACCAGGCTGCTGAAGGATGTCCAAGCAAGAGACATTTTCCTCACTCAAAATGTTCCAGTTTTGTCTTGTCCAACAACAAATTATGTGTTTAAAATCCTTTGAAACGTTTGTGAAACTTCTTGGTCAAAACGCCAAGTGTAGGTGCAAAGCCAACCCATCGCACCACTCAGTTAACAATTTACCAACTGTCAATCATGGCGGTGGCAGCATCCTATTTTGAGGATCCTCAGCAGGGACTGGGAAGCTTTTCAGGATGGAGGGGGAAATGGATAGAGAAAAGTAAAAAAAAACAAATCCTGGCTTCCGTCTGCTGCTAAAAATCTAAAAGTGCGACAAAAATCCTGGGACACCTTTTAAAAGGGCAATGACACAAAGCACAAAGCCAAAGCTACTCTGGATTGACTTAAGAATAGTAAAGTGAACATCCTTCAAGCAGCCAAGTTCTTTCACCCATAACATTTTTTAGGTTGTATCATACACAATTGTTTAAAAATGTGCGTCGGTACCCATCTTCTGTAATACAAAAATATGGGACATCGCTGTAAGGGAGAGAATATTTTGTATACAGCGAGTCTGTCATGAGATCCTTGCAGATATATGAAAAAGAACAGTTTGCAATTTAGTTCAATATAATGCATGTGTTCTGTTTTTTGTATTGAGAATAAGTCTTAACTTAAATTAAATTGACGGATTGTTTATGTAATATATAAACGATCGATTAAAAACTCATTAGGTTTTGGACAGATTAGAATAATTGATTGAGAACTAATGTACAGAGGGTTGAAGTTTAAAAGGCATTTGGAGCAATAAACCTAATTCAGCCAGAAATCACCAAAAATGTGCTTGATCTGAATCAGGTCAGATCTGAATGAAGTCCTGAGGGGTTGAGTCTTTTGCTATTGTGGTCAAGAGAGTTATTCTACCCCCCAACACGGTCCCCCGACTGACACGGCTCGGTGCCGGAGGTATGGTGGTGATGAGTAAATGAGCTTAAACTCTTACTGGGCCCGGAAACGTTCCGCACATCCTGACTGGGATAACTGCAATCCCGGCAGACGTGCTGCAAGCGGGCGGCTCCGGTTCCGGCTGGCCCGCTCGTTCGTAACCCGCCCTCAATAGCGTGATGTGGAAAAACGCAGGTGATGGATGATGACAAAGGCGAACTTTGTGATTGAATGGATTTGGGCTGCATATTAGGCTCGCCTGGATGTCGCAGGAAGCACTGCCGTTTAAACACTACATGGTCCATTAGCTTAATGTTCTGCTTCCCTTACGCAACGCAAATCTGTCCATTTGTGTTGTATTCAGGCTCTGGAAGAATACAGAAACTTCACTGACTGGCTCCTCAAAAATGCTCTTTTATCTTCACCATGTCCATAGCTCCTCTGTGTTATGGCAAATTTCTGACCAGTATTTGTGACCCTGTGGGCTTTATTCAATTCAAAGTGTCAGCAAAGTGTTGGGACAAAAATGGGCGAGTCTTTATTCTAAATGGGAAGCTGAAGCATTTTACTAATTGACTTTCAGCAACTAAACATTGTCACAAACATTGTGTGGTGATTTGGGAAGAGACCAGACTCTGGAGACAGAAAGGACAGTGAGTTAAAATGATTACATTTAGTTTTTTTGTTTTATCGCACTAGAGAGGAATTTCAATTTATTCATTTAAAAAATGCTTGGTCAAATTTCCCTGCATGTGTTCCAAAACAAAAAACTTAAATTAGAAAGACCAAATAACAAGCCATCTGTAACGAATAGAAAATGGGAGGTAGGACCCAGGTGCAGGCTTTATTACAGCATCGTCCAATGCAGTACAAAAGGGTCATCCAAAGTCGAGGTCAAAAACAGACAGAGGTCAATACAGGGAAAACGGGGCAATGCAGACAAATCCGGAGTAATTAGAGTAATTAAACGGTTCACAGGAATTGGCAAGCGAAGGTGAACGCACTCAGAAATGCAATGAGTGAACATGCAAGACCTCACATGAATTAAGGGGAAACAGGGGAGTACACATGCACTGGGTTAATGACATGAAACAAGGGAAAACAGGGGAGTACACATGCACTGGGTTAATGATATGAAACAAGGGAAAACAGGGGAGTACACATGCACTGGGTTAATGACATGAAACAAGGGGAAACAGGGGAGTACACA
>JAOVYW010003373.1:0-14118 GCA_025775045.1 Hiodon tergisus | reverse complement strand
CCCCCCCCACGGTATATATGCAATCACTGCATTTCAATTTTCAGTGTCTGGTTGTGTTTTAAGAATGTGTGGTTGTGATTTAAGAATTGCATGAGGGAACCTACTAAGCACAAATAAGTGATTAAAGGACACTTTGGTCACAAAGCTGATTTGCCCCTGGAGAAATCAGGGGAAAGACTCCCAAGTGAAGTGCAATAGAAACTAATAGTCCAAAAGCCCGATGCACTGACAATATTCTGACAGTGGGTTAAAATTTGTCATGGGTTTTTACTATTGTTTCTATTACAATACTACAAGACTGCATCAAATTTCTTGATCCTTAGAATCTCAATTGCATCATTTTTGTGTCCATGTCACAAATATTCATTACAACATTCATTACAAGTTTCCTTTTACTCAACCCAGATTTTAGTATTTATTATCCTTGTTTCATTTTCTGTGGTATGAGTATTTTTTTTTATTTTTTCCAAACAATGAATGGTTGTGGAATGTAATTTACAACCAATGATTTGCTTCAATGGTTCACCTGCCATTACACCTGCAATTACAACCCCTGGCTGGATGAGGGGGAATGTAGGGGAAGCAATTAAAAATAAATAAATGGCAATTTTCGTAAATGCTTAGAAGTTACATGAACCATACTGACGTCATAAAACTTTTAAATTAGTTTATTGATTCCTTTGTTCTTGTTCTGTTCTTTCTGTGATCAAAATACCATTTTAAAGTTTTTTTTTTCAGGGTATTTATAAACAGTAAGTGCTTTGAATAAATGATGTCATCATTACATTGAGATAAACCATGCTTTATGGAATTCAGCCATTTAAGTGATTTAAGCAGAAGCTATTTGAGTTAATCCTCCTGTGCCAATTAGAGTATAGACATGAAGCTCATCAAACAGCATATATTTATGTCGACAAAGTGCACAAATTGAGCTATATTAATCTGCTATATAAGGTCTTATTCATTGAATATACATGTATATCTGACATAATATAAATTAATTGCCTAACGCTAGCAGCCAGAGCTGTCAACATTCCAGAACACAGCACTTTAATTCAATGTCAAGCTATATTCCTAAAATATGAGCATTAGCGTCAATTACAAAAATTCTGCAGCCAGAATTAATACTATGCTACTGATCTGTGTGTAATTTGAAACGTATACCTCTGACTGATTTGGAAAGTACAGATCATTCTGCTTTTATAACCACAAAACATAGTATAAAATATTCTGCAAACAATATGACTATACTTAAAATATATTTAAAAAAAATAATAATAATGAAGTCAATCAAGCGTGTGTTCCTTTAAAAAGTGAGTAAAACATTTAGACAAAAAACCCTATTACTTTAAGAGCCTATGTGTCTATAATAACTCATTCATTTAGATAAGGATGAGAAATTCCCTAATTGCTGGATCAACAGAAAGTAAAACAACAGTCTAGCAATTAGGACTAATGATTTGTCTTAATATCAACATGCAGCCAGGAATGAAAAATACAATAATGCTGCACAGCCATTTGCTTCTAGCAAGAGATGACTGCATAGATCTGTTCAGCGATGTCCAGAAAAGTATGAAAATTCAAGCTGTACCAATAAGCTGTGATAACAAAGCATGTCTGGGGGTTTTGTGGCATTTAAAGACAGACTAACCCATTTGTTTTGTGCAATTGCATCCACCTCAAGAGAAACCGGTTCAAGACCCAGACTGTAGCTAATTGAAAAACTGAATAAAAACTTTGGCAACAGATTTAGCTTATTGTCAAAGGAGGCTGCTTCACCCACTTTGATGACTTACCTATAAGAATTAATTTTTAAAAGAATTCACTAAAAATTACACATTTTGTGAATAATGTATGAAAGTATATGTATGTATATAATATCATATTTAGAAACTGCATAACTAGGTAAACAGTATGTGGAATTAAAAGTAGGACACCGATGTCACATATTCATCTTGGGTATTATGTTACAAATGCCAGAACTAAGAACAGCAAAGGGCCAAACGTTCATGTTGTTTAAGCGTTTGGGTAATAAGAACACTATTTGGTTTCTTCCCATTAACTCTAAATCAGTTATTTCAGCCCATTCCTCTTGGCACACAGAAAATTTTGTGTATAATGAACAAAGAAAAAATATAATTATATTATATGGGAAAGAATTATGTGGTTTTTATTTGTGTTTTAAATCGTGTCACAGATTTACGTATGGTCACCTCCAATAAGCAACTTTAAGATGAGGGTTTTTCAGGGATTCAGACAGAATGATTTATGATTCATGTCTGGGACATTTAGATTGTCCTGTGTGTCTGAGATTAGTCTACACCTAATGTAGAGGCTGAGACATAACTACATCTTTATGGAATCAATATCTCATACTTTTGCTAAATTGAATTTGAAAACAGAGAGGAGGTGGAAAAGGAGAACAGTACCCTGAAAAGCTATACAGGATATTTTCCATGCTGCCGGCTTTGATCTACACACCCCATGACAAACTATAGAATTTAAAATTCAATAGAAGCTTTAGAATTTGCAAAATACTTAAACTGAGTATATAGTAACAAGTATAGTATTGACTTTTAGTATTTGTCATCTTTACCTTGTTTGGTGACATCACATCACTTTATTATATTTACTATAATTTATATTTGTAGGTCCTAATGGAAAGAGGTTCTAGTCTTTCTGAAAATACACCCTTGTATAGTATTGGGTGGTTGGACTTTTTGTGGTGCGGTAGTCTAATACGGTTGTATTAGTGGTCCCCGCTAGGGAGGTTTGTTTTGGATAGTTTTTTTATTTTGGTAGTTTTCTTTTGGAAAATTTGAAGTTTTCTTTAGAATCATTCCCCCAAAAAGTTTGTTCTCCGGCCACTCACGGACCCAGCACGCCCTCGTGTGCTACAGAAAACCACACAAACACTAGAAAACTCCACATAGACAGTGACCCCAGGGGAATCCAAGCCACAGCAGTTTGCAGTTGATGTAAATATGCCACTGAGGGGATTGTAGCTCAAAATTCAATTGTGTTGAAGTAGTGAAAGGTTATACCCATCTTCAAAATCAAAGAATTAACCATAATTTGTATTTAAAAAATTTATGTACGTTATTTGCAATCGAGAATTATTTTGAAATGTCAATGGTGAACCATTGTAAAAAGTAAAATGATAAATGGCCCTTGTACATGGGAAAAAGTTAAAACAGCCCTGCCTTTCCTCACAGGGAATGGGGTTTCAGTGAGAACGGGAGCTAGTCTCCCAGTGTCTCCCCTATCACGCTTCCTGGTGTGTGCCCATCTCCCCAAACTCCTTTAATGAAACTGGTAAGACATATGATGTCTTGGTACAGAGTACACAAATGGCTGGCCGGCGGCACTTTGAGTTACAAATTAGATTGCTGTCTACTTTCTGTAAACTATTTTCCAGGCAAACAGGGTTGATTTCATTTGGCTGATACTTGGCTGTAAAATGCATCATAGGTTTAATTAATCTGTAGCCCCACTTGAAAAAAATAATGTTTTTGGTTGCTACTGCAACTTAAAAAAATCTTGAGGGAATTCTTTGGGTTATGTAAGAGTTCCCAGTGCAATTATTATCCCCTGACTGGCGTGCTAACCTGGTTGTTAGTCACACTTTCATCCTCAATATTTTTAACAGCAGTAACTAAAATTGTCATCCCTGTGTGGTATCACATATTGTGTAGAGAATAATCAAAACCATGAACAGCAGGCCTTCCATAGGAGAGTGTTACCGGCCCACGCATGTTGGTTCAGGGCACGCCCGAGTTAACGTGAAAACAGAAACCCAGCCGTGTACTACACCCCCTAGGAGGTGGGAGGAGTTCCAATGAAGTCGCAAGCCCTTAAGCTGCACTTTCAGGTAAATGGTGTGGCAGAATTACATCTATAGCCTATATTCAATAATCCCATAAACTACAGTTATTAAATGCCATATAAAAAAATTCAATTTAAAAAGAAAAAGATAAATACTACCATATATGGATAAAATGATTTTTCTGTAGAGTGGGTGATGTGGGTATGTACTACATTTATTACAGGGTTAAAAAATAGAACAGCTTGGACTGGAGAATAATTCTCATTATATAAGAAGCAAAATTACGAAGGCCAAACATACTTGATATGCCTCCCAAGTGGCTTAGTCGGCAAAGGCACTTCCCTGAGCACAGACTGAGCCCTATGAGCTGGAGTTCTCCGGTTTTAATCAAGCCATGTCATTACTGGATTCGTTACCAGGCTGGGTTGGGTAAATTCAGTAGGGCATCTCTTGGCTCACTGCTATCAAGCGCCTCCTACTGTTTTCCTGGATGCCTGCAGGCTGGCAAATCCATCAAAGAGAGACATGCCTGTCCTCCAATCGGTGCCAAACCTCTCATGCAAGCTGTGTAGCCTGCAGTGTGGAATGTAGATGGGTGGCTCGAAGGCGACAAGGATTGGAGTGGACGAGGTGTACTTCCTGACCCTCCCCACGCGTGTTGGTGGGAGTCGTGTTGACTTGATCGGCACAATTGGTGGGAAAGGTAAATGGTGATTCCAGATGCAGACATGCTTTCACCTTTTCATGAATTGCCTTCAAATTAAACAATGCTACACCCACGACGAGGCACTTTGCCCTGTCAGAAAAGCACCCTGCACATCTGTTCTTGGAGAAGTTGGATCACATATCCCCACTTACCTTGATACGTCTACGTACACTATATGGAGTATTCAATTTTGTCCAATATATCGCTAAGATGTCATCACAATATAATCAAGAAGACATAGTCGAGTTAATTTTCGGGTATGCAAACACCTGGGACAGTCCCACTAAATTATTAACTACCCTGCATTGCTGATTTAACTTTCAGATGTGACATCGCAGAATTGAAAACAATTATTTCTGTCACAGAGATTGCAAAGAGGGACAGCATGTCATTTCATTATAGTGCTGTAAATGCAAGTACAATATAAAAGCAGTGATTATAATATACATGTTGGCAGTAGCAGTCTGGAATTACTTTTATTTTCCCCACATGTTCAAAAACGTAATTAATTTATTCCGATAAAACTAAACGAGATTGCTAATTTAATAATACATTTTTGAACAAAAACAACAACTATTCTCCCCCAGGAGTTTGTTGCCTTTAGCTGGTTGTTGTTTTGTATCAGATCACTAAATATCAGTCAGTCCAGCACCTGAGCCTCTCTCACCATTATGTCATTTTCTCATGCCAACAATAAATGTATTCACTGTTCCTGTGTCAGCATCACCTTCTGGCAAGTCTCTTAGCTGCATTGGCTTGAAGAGCGACACTTGTCATTTCTGCTTAGGGCGGCATCCCCCTGAAAAGTTGCCTTTGATTCAATTACCTCGGCCATCAGTGAACATGTGTTTTGACAAGATCAATTCATAATACTGAGTGTGCACTAGAACAAGCCATTCTTTAATTGCATCGACAGATATAAAGGTTCAGATGTACATTTAGACTTTATTGGTTTTAGTTTTATTAGCGTGGTAGTTATTTTCCAAGTGTGCAAAACATCACCGGTAAGCCAGGGAAAGGATGGTGAATTCCAGTCCACGGAGGTGAGCGGCTCACCCTGCCAGCTTCAGAGTTGCCTTGAAGTCATGAGTGTTTGATGCCTGGGAGACCATCACATTTATTCACTGTCAATATAATTACCTTACTTAAACATTTAATTTCGCCATATAATGAAAAATAGGAAGAATCTGCAGCCTTCTGCAGCCTCCTCTCCATCCCAGAAGTTGTAGAAAATTAGATGTTTGGCATTAAAAAAAAACAAAAAAAAACTGACACCAAGTTATTTCCATGTGAATAAATTGCATGCAAGACAACATTCTTGTATAGCGTACAATACAGCTGTCTATCTTAAATATGCATTAAGTCACATTGCCCATTTCAGAAATATATATATATATAGACAAAAAAAACAACTGAAGGACATTAATGAATATGTTAGGTTTGATATACATCTCTATCAGCTGGATTTACTGTTCTTTTGTCTTCAATGGACAGAATCCTTTAGTGTACTTTACTTACTTCCTATGCTGGGAGCAGAGGATACGATACAGAGAGGTTATGAGAATCCCAGTGGCAGCAGAGTGTCAACCAACCATGTTTCTATTATCAAGTTGCATGGCGTGGTGCATAACAAGCACAAAGTGCAGCAGCGACTGTGACCATTGTGCCTAAGAGTCCCATATGCTCTCGTGGCTCGCATCAACAACAATGGAAGCTTCTCAGTCGGTTCCTACTCTACTCAGTAATGTTGAATGCTGCACTGAACAGTCTCTCACTCTCCACACTGGTGCAAGGGCCACAAAGGAACTTTGATGCAGAAGCAGTCAGGGTGAGGATTCGTTTTTTGGTTTTTTTTTGATACCTCAGCACTGCAGTGTGGAATCGTTTGTTCTCTCATATATGTCTGTACTTGAACTGCAGTCTTGCTGCTGGTAGTCCCAGGTTCTTCACACACTGATTTTGTCAGATAAGCCCTCAGAGCTGCTCTTTCATGTGATTCGCCTTTTCCCCTGCCTCTGTTGTGTCCTCCATCTTTTACACTACTCAGTGTGTCCTTTCCTTAGAGGTGTCTGTGCTTGTGAATTATCTGAGAAGAGAATAAAACATAATGAACAAATATGCCTTACAAAAAAAACATCCAATCAAAAAAATAAAATAAAATAATCATATTCATGAGTTGGTGGTCAAAAGGTTGACTTAACAAACAGCGGCAGATTCTATTCTGGTAAGTGTCTTATTAACTTTTCAGGGTGAGAGTAATGATGTAATTGCAAATTGGAATATATGCAGCACAATAGCAGCCCTACTCTCCAAATTTGAAGTTAAGCTAGTCCAACACTTGATGGATTCGAAGCCTATTCTTGGTTGGCATTTAGCTTAAATGATTTTCAGGTTGAACTTTCTTTGTGAGGGCCAAAGCCGCAAACATGCTGCCTCCTCTATTCCTTGACTTTGGAGTCTGAGTAATAAGTTCTGTCCAAAGGGTCAGTACAGATGACTCTTTCATTCAGCTCTGATTTCAATGCACTGAAAATCTGTAGCTGTATCAATCAGTTTCAGGAGAAAGCGATTAATTCCAGAGGAAAACCTAGAGTAATGGAAGGATGGCAGTGTATCGTTTCTACTGCTGTTTCTTTCAAGCATCGTAGTTTCCCTGATATCTCTTAAGGTAACTTAGAGAAGTTTAGGAAATGAACCACGTCACAAAATGGTGGACATCTGCAGAATTACAAATATTAATATATTACAAATATTTCAAAAGCTCAATATAGATGTTTTTAGATACATTTTCCTGATCATTAATTAACTGTATCTAAATAATGAATGGCATAGTTCGGACTATAGCAAGAGGGATTACAGTTTATTGTATTGAAACAACTAATGGTAAGGCTTCTGCAGAGCCCTGATTCTCAAGGGGGCTGTCTGGGATTACCTGGGCAGACAGAAACAAGCAAGACAACCAATGTATATTAACTCAATATAATAGCATGTTTGCAATTACTTTACAGTACAGTAGTGGGCTTATTTTGTGAGTAGTAGCTATTATACTATGCAAATACTCGTATTTATAATGTATACTTGTTATGTTAGCATTGATTAATATTTTATTATATTCCAGATGAATTAATCAGATATGGTTAGATTATAAGACTAAGGTGTGGTCATGCAATTAAACCTGAGTAAGTCTGGCCATTGTTAAATATTCCCTGTGCTAATAAAATTCATTGCTATAGAAGTAATAAGTGCTTCATTGCCCGAAATTAATCATTAATATCTCAAAAACCAAAGAAGCACAAACACTGATTTTGATGGCACAAGCAACCACTAATGTAACACAAACTAATCAAATGCAACTCAACAATTGTGCAAACTTCAAGTTTTTTATGCATTGTAACGAACAAGCTGGTTATTGTAACGGAGAGGTCAAACTCAGCACAAACAAACTAGACTAGATTGGTTAATCTGTGTTGTCATAAAGGGGCTGAGTAACAGGTACTTAAAAAGTAATCATTAATATCTTAAAAACCATATCAGTGCAGACAATAATTTCAACGGGACAAAACGTAGCACAGATTAATGATACCCATTGTGCCGTTTGTGGGGGTACCAACTTTACAAAGCAATACTAGGTCTATGAATCACCAACCTGATGTGCACTGCAAAAGGTAAACCGTTCTGTCTCTCGGCTGGATATTTAATTTATTACGTATACATGGTGCCCATAGGTTCTTAATAATTATAATAAAATGCAATACATATAATACAGCATATATTGGTGATTTATGTTACCCTGTCTCTGTAATCTCCTTTTATGTAGGTCATTCTGAACCACTGATTTATGGAAGCTCCAAGCCAAACTTCTTATCTGTCTAGTTTCATGCCTCCATTAAGAGCTCTTTGGAAGTTATTGATGGGTTTTGTTGGATACATCACTTATGTCAGTGATATTGACACTAGTCCTCTAGATCAAATCTGCTTTCAGCTGTTTTTATTTTTTAATTTGTACCTTTTTTTTACATGCTCAAAAGTAAATCGTCAGAGAGCAGTAGAACAGTATAATGTTTATAACAATAATTTGGTTTTAAAAAAAAATGCTGCATATATATAATAAACTCTATTTTAAAGTGTCATGACTGAAAGCTTTAAAACAACAAAATGTGGAAACGGTGCCAATGGTGCCTTGCTTTTGCAGGTTGAACAGGGTACTAAACCCTATTTTTAACATAGTTTCATAAAGGTCCACTATTTATGAATGTCATTGATTAGAACTCCATTTTCAATTTATTCTGTCTCTTCCTGTTCTCAAGAAAGAAGCTTCAAGAAAGTTGCTAATTCTGTATCCATTAAATTGTTAGTTGAATGGGCACCGCCATTTATTTTAACTCTTTGCCCTAATGGTGGGC
The DNA here is from genome assembly GCA_025775045.1 of Hiodon tergisus. Taxonomy (NCBI): domain Eukaryota; kingdom Metazoa; phylum Chordata; class Actinopteri; order Hiodontiformes; family Hiodontidae; genus Hiodon; species Hiodon tergisus. Next base: position 5,183 of record JAOVYW010003373.1, on the reverse strand, counting down.
GATTGCTGTCAATCAACATGGTTATTCATGTTTTTTTTTTTTTTTTTATCCTAGATTAATTGATTGATGAATTGGAAAGCTTTGGGATAATTGAAAATGATTAGACAGAAAAGCAAGTAATTTCAAATTCCAGTTAGATTAATTGAAATAATGAAATAGGAAGGCAATGGGGTAATTGTATATAATTAGATGAAAAAACTGACTTAATTGGCAATCTGTGGATGAAAGATAAAACTACCAATGTCTCTATGAGCCAATGTATTTTTTACTGAAAATTTCTATTTATTAACACAATTCAGGTCTCAATTAGTGCCATAATACGTTGTAACACCAGTTCAGATCATTTCACTATTGAGGGGTTAGGCTGTAGAATCAACGTGACTGAGATGGAAAGCTGGAAAAATGTTCTAATGGTTTCAGCTCTCATGTGGTTCACCCAATAGCAAGCTTGGATCCATGATTCAGTTATTTTCTATTCTAATTTTAGCAATGTCATTAGCCAGTAGAACACATCTCAGCTCATTGCTATGCAGCCTGACATCATATAATTGGAGGGTGGTCTCCAATCCAAGTCATATCAGGCCACCCATCTCTTTTACATTCTGCAGTTTCCAAAAGTGCGCACAAGATCTTCAAAGCCAATTGGATCATATTCGTGACCAACCAAAAGCTGCCCCATGACAACAAAGGGGTAATGCAATCTTTTAAAATGTTTAACATTAAAAAACTGAATGGTGTACTTTTTAAAGTGGTACTTTTTTAAAGTTTAATGAATTATTTCTTAGTATTCCAGTTTGTTAACATTTGCTACACTGGATTTCAGTAGACCATTGTAATGAAGTGCGGTGCCTTTAAAATAAATAAATAGCTGGACACTGAGCAGATCTGGTTCATCCGTAACCATCTTTTTCAGGAGGAGCAGAGTGTATGGATGGGGTTAATGAGACCGCATAGGGAGTGGAACTGAATAAACCAGAATTATCACAATTATATCATAAGGAGTTACATGGTACACTACAATTTGCAAGAAAATATGCATGAGCTACATGTAATAGACACTGTGAACCATGAGGGGTGTAATTGAGGCAAATTAACCACACTGACAAGATTACTGAAGTACTAATTTCAGATAAAATATAATCAAAAATGTAGTCAAATGTATTTACAATTAGGAAATGTATTAATAATTTTCTTATTTTCTTGTTTTTATTTATTTTTAAATTCTTGTTATTATTTATTATTAGAAACCAAGCAGGTAATCCGATTTGGCACTCTTTGAATCACATCAGAATAAAAAATTTTTTTTAAGTCTGATAATAACAATTCAAAATAAGTTATACATGTAACTAACCAGCCAGAATTCTTTGTCATTATTATCATCAGGTGTTCCTCCACACATCAAAAAGCCTGATTTCCACATTTACATTTGAAGTATTTTATTAAATCAGCAGATTCAGAGCAAATTACAGTAAATGCACACAAGCAAAAAGGCAGCACAAGTACAATTAAAACAACTCTAGCAATTTATCACAACAGTCTAAAACATGCAGAACACAGATTTTGCATGAATAAACAACGGTGCAAATTGCTTAGGCCAGAGCAGTAAAAGTTTACATTATTTGGATCTGACTGAAGAGAGTTTATGAGAAGAGAGTCTGAAAACAGATGGAGTATTGACTGCAGGTAAAAACACATTTTTATTCACTATGAAATTATAAGTGGTTCTTGACTTGCTAGACCAAGTTTTATTTTACGGTCAGCTAATGATCAATAACACATCATGGAATTAATGAAAAGGACAAGTATATCAATCTATCAATATTTACATATTAATTTACATAATGGTAGTTACATATGATGTCAGAACATATCTTCTTAAATATGGTGTGGCATAAAATACATGTTAATAGCTTGTTATATATCAGCCAATTAACAACAATTACAACAATGTAGTGAACAGAGTGATTCATTCTTTCATTAATCTTTTAGTCTTTTCAGAAAAACGTTTCTCTATTCCAGAATCCAGCCACAATATCCATCTACAAAAATATAATTTAATCAGTGTGTGGATGAACAAACAAAAGTACAATGAAAAGAACCGAAGGGGGTCTGAACAAGATCACTGCCAATTTCACACTACAATTTTTCGTTGAAAATATTTAAAAAAAAATACTTCACAAGAATGGCATCATGGTAGGCTTGTTTTGAACATCTAACAATAGGCCGACATGTGTGAAGTGTGCTTGAATCAGATAATTTACTATTCCCAATTCTCCAGTAGGGCTTTTTTCGCCCTCCCAAAGCACAGTTTGATACAGCTGCCAAAAGAAAAATCTCATGGAAAAAGCCATACTTGTGTCTTGGGCATGTCTATGTATTTTTTCCCCCCCGAGATACTCCTTAGGTACCCAACCTTTCAGGAAGGGGAGGATATACAAACTCATTGTTACCTGCGGCATAGTTATTAAAACAGCGAGAGCTAATTGTGAAATGTAATGTGTCAGCATACATTTAAAATGAGCCTATGAAAAAGCTGCCAGCACAGCCAAGGGCATTAATGTGATTTGCTTCTAGACTGCTGACCCTCTGCTACTGATGCTGACATAAGACAAAAATGGCAGAAAGAAGCTAGTTTTCAGATGTTTTTTTAGATGTGATGTTGCCTCCCTGGAGAAATTAAAACCTTGCGCATGGGATATCATCAACTTGCTAAACCAATGTATTTCAGGTGAATGGCAGCAACTAAGCTGAGACTCAATCAAACCTGTCTTTGTCTGCAGGTATTACAAATAGCTTTTGCATTATAAGAGTATAAGAATAGAAGAAAGGAAATTTAATTGTCTTGGGTTTAATTAAGGGTTTTAAGCACAATAGCCCTCTCTCTAATCTATGTAGAAACTATGAGCTTAGTATTCTTGTCAAACAATGCATTAAACAGGATCCAAAATAGTAGTTTGACCCAAGGGGTTTAGTCTTTTCCTTCCTGCTTTTGGCAGTACTTTGAATATTTTGTATTTTTGTCTCTCAATAACCCTGGGAAATGTATGCCTTGTAAACATAAACTGTAAACTTTCTAAATTGTTAGAAAGTGCATAATTACAGGTGTCTGAAATTTTGTAAATTGACCAGAAGCTACTGAGTTCTTCTATAAGGTCCATCACAATCAGTGGTCTTATTGACCAACTCATATAGGACCTGGGCTCTGGTCAAGGACTGGTCATTATTATTACCTGGTCATTATTTTAGCCTCACACATTATAATAAAATGGTCAGACAACACTGGTTTACGTGAGAATATGACTAAGTCCATCACTAGTGTATGACTACGATAATGCATCTTCTGAAGTCCATGTTGGACAAAACCTATGGAATGAAGAATAGACCGGGATGCCATATTCAGCAGATCAGTAGCATTGTCAAAGTGGATTTTAAAATCCCCAACAAGTATGGCCTTATCTGCTGTAGAAGATTTTAAATATCTGCAAACTCACCTAAAAATTCTGCATGTGGTCCTTAAAAATGTTCTTTGGTCTTCATTTTCCTTAAGATTTACAGCCTGATCAATGAGCCTTCAAAAGTGAGTTTTATCCAGAAAATGGGACCGCAACTTTAATGGTTCACAGGTGGACGTCAATGGTAAGGTAACTGTGTCCGCGTTTTATTTTTATTTTTTGGGGGGGACAATTTCTTTCATCTGTGAGCTTCCATAGCACAAGGGTTTAATACTTTAATACTAAGGGCAAGCAACACACTTCAGTTTTTTATTAGTCACACAAATATTTGGCAACCATATAATAATTGATTTTGAGTTTCAGTCAAAAAAAAAATAATTAAATATCAAACAGAAGAAGAAGGCATTGTATGTCTTGAAAAATCTAGAAATAAAAGGTGAAATTCTATACTTTTGCCACATATTCATCTTTTACTTATGATTTCCTATGCCTTGAGTGTTCCGCAAAAATATCAATCATGATTCATGACATTACTGTCCCAATGTTTCTGGAGTCCCCTGTGTGTGTCAAATAGTGTGTTATGGAGGTAAAAAAAAAACTACAGCACTCCTGTAAATGACTGCTATGTGCACACTGTTCATTCTATTTCTAGATTAATAAAAATAGGTGTAGTTTACAGCTGCAGAACTTTTTAGAAAATGACAAAAACTTCTGTGCGGTGGCCTTTGCTTAATGAAACACTTATTCTGATTCAAACTATAAACATTTATTTTTTCATAATCATATTGATTCATAATATAAACTTGAAAACAATAGCAAGTGCAGCTTCTGAACAAAATAAGTCAACATTCACTTACTTCGACAAATAGGATCCAATATCATTCTCACATGTTTGTCCCTCCAATCAGTAATTTAAATTAAATCTGTCCATAAGATAAACACATAATCACACTTAATAAACTCGTATTTAACATTTTTATTTATTTTTTCATATCGTATTTCCTCATAAGAGTGGTTAACCGTTAATAACTCACAACTATTAAGTGCAGTTATGTAAAGTGCGATCCGTGCGCTGTCAAATGTTTTATACCTTTCAAGTTATTAAAACTTTCTGGCTTCTGGGATCTCTCCTTCAGCATGAGAGGGAGATTCTTTAGGACCGTTTTAGATCTCTCGCACGCAGAGGGCATGCATGTGTTGAGACAAGCATTCTACAGTTTGATAAGGGCTACATCAGAGGGGTTCTATTGCAGTGATTTATGCAAAAATGGCCATCTCCATTCAGTGTTGTACAGGAAGGATTTTTATTTTTTTCAGTCATTTTCACATAAGCACTATACTCATTGGGGTAATGCACCTTCAGATTGTTTAAATTATTTGTACTAAAGTTCATTGTGTTCTTTCTTTCCTCCACATAAGATAGCTATAAGACAAGTTCAATAGACAGACAAATTTTAAAAGTAACCAGAGAACATTGTAAAGAAAAAAAAAATATATATATATAAAGTTGCTTTTGAGTAAGCATAATTGAAAAATTACTTCCAGCAAATACTTTCAGCAGAGTAGCCAGATTTTCTGTCATTTTACTAGTAGACTTTGTGGAACTCTTCAGAACATTTTGGAGGTGATTTTTACAAGCACCATTAAAATATATGTATTCCTTGTCTTTAATAGGTCCCAACACAGTTTCATACACATATATATATATATATACATATATATACATATACA
>JAOVYW010003372.1:0-14118 GCA_025775045.1 Hiodon tergisus | reverse complement strand
TGTGAGAAACATGTTGAGCTGAGCAAAAATAACGCTTGGTTTTAACAAATTTTAAAATGTTTTAACACATCTACATACTAAATCTGGAAAGAAACTCAAGCGACTGATTTTATGTAAGTGCCTTAAATCTTGCACAGAATGATTGAGCTCAATAGAAAAAAGCCTCTGGCCCCAACCTCTTAATTTATCCTAGATACATATCTGAGGCTGTTGTCCACTGATCCAGCCAAAGATGCAGAGATGCTGTGGTGCAGGGGGCAGTGTAAATCTGAGAGGCACAAGTGTTCAAACGGACTCTCAGGCTACCCAAGAGCTGCAAGCGACGTTGGACAAGCCCACACCACCCCACCCCTCCACAATCAGTAATAGATTCTCTAGGGTATATGGGCTCATTTTCTATTGAGGTAGGGGAGAAAATAATCCTATCTGTACAAACATGGAAGCCACCCCCACTTCCAAAATACATTTTTTTAATTGAATTGACTAAATTCACCAGTCTTTGAATCCAAAAAATGAGTCTAGTGAATGCATTAAGCATTTTTAATAAGCAGATTCATGCTGTGATCAGCTCACTCCAAACTGTACCCCTTCTGAGAACCTTAGAAACTGCTGCAAAGCACAGGGCTTTTGTACACTTTTTTTCTCTTCTCAAAGCAGCTTTTAAAAAAAGACAGCTACTCTTTTGCCAAGTAAATCTTTAAATTGTAGTACGCACAGTCACCAACATTACAAGACGAGGGCGGGGGTAGAAGAGACAAAAAACAAAAAACAACTTCTTTGTTGAAACCATTTCCCGTGACTCGTGGTTCGCATCCAATGGTTCTGAAAAGGGAGAGAACTTCAATTTAATCAACAGGATATTTGTTTTCTAGCACACTACTAACAACTTTGTAGAAGCAATGCAATGGTTTAAAAACACTGTATTCAAGTCATTGAATATTTCTAATATATCTAACTAATAAATATATGTTTTTATATACGAGAATATTAAGACAACACTTTTCCAAAACCACAAATAGCTATTTTTAAGTACTATTATCTGGCAGCCAGTTAAAAAATAGAAAACTTAGAGTGACATTTAATTTCTTACAATGTTTATTCATTGTATTACAGAACTACCTTCTGCACTACTTCTCCTTGTGAAGAGCTTCAATGAAGGCTTCAAGTTTCTCCTGGATTTCTCTGACTTTTTCTGCAGTGAAAATGAGAAAATAGTGAGTGAGTCCATGCAAAAAATGTCCATTGATTTCCCCAAACTAGTGTGACCCTTGCTAAGCCTTAAAAACAACTACAGGAAAATATAGATTCCATGGGCTCAAGAAAGCTTTCTGTTAGAAGGCTGTTTAGCAACTTTATCTTAGTCAGTCCATGTTCTGAATGCTCCTTCAGCACCAGCCAAGTGCAATGCATGATCTCATACTAGGATAGTCCTAAGGCCCTTACAAACTTTGCTGTTCCGCAGACAATGATCATATTCCGCAATTTTTCTTGCTGGAATAAGACTTACCTATTGCCATTGTCTCCCTTCTACCTCCTTTCAATCACTCAAGGGATAAGAAGCAGATGGTTCCCACTGACATGTTAAAAGCCATAAAGGTGCACTTTGAAGCTGTAAGCAGATCTAATAATGAAAGGGTGGTGTAAATTTCCACTTTGCTCCATGGAGCAGAGCAAATGTTACCTCCACACACACCACATCAAAGCCCCACCTGACAGGCTCTTTATTACACAAGTCTGTCCCTCTGAGCATGTATCTCTGATGTATACAGGGGAAAAAAAACACTAGGTCATACCACTAAATTTTGAAGTGCAGAAATGTTCAGGGTCTCATCTCAGTATAGAGAGTCTTGTTTTTGTGGTAAGGCATATGGACGTTTATCACTTTTTACATTTAGAGGACATCAGTGGCAGAACTCCTTTCATTAACAGCCCCCCTTTGTATAGAGGTTGAGAAGAAATCCTTCTGTTCTGCTAATGTATTCATGTATTCTCACACGACAGCGTACTAATCTATGAGTTTTTTTTCTCTTCCTTTTTCTACGTCACAAATTAAACAGTTCCAAATACAAATCCATATAACAAAAACACCATTTAGATGCCAGCTGAAGCCCTCCTAACTGGCTTGCACTATCTGCCAAAATTCCCATCACGATTCTTACCATTGTTTTGAAAAGCCACATAGAAAAATTTACTGGACGGTTGTTTCATTTGACAACCAGCTTCAATGTCCTGTGGCACACAAATACAGGGTGGGAAAAAAACTATGGATGCACAGAATGTTCGGCAACCAAAATTATTCAGCCAAAAATAGCAAAAAAAGGCATTTTGGTGTGAAAACTCAGAATAAATTTTACCGAACAATGACGTTTTTGATGACGCGATAAAATAGCAACCAGCGTGGAGTGAAGCGCGTACGCTTTATAAATGCAGCAAACATGTCGACAGTGTGGAAGCATTCTAAGGTGTCCGAGAAAGATGCAAATATTTCCGTTTGTCTAGAGGGGGTGCATCTGCAAAACCTTACAGCATTACAAGTTTAATTTATCATTTAAAATCAAGACACCCCGAACAGCATGCTGAGTACCAGAAAGGCAGCAGCAGCTTTATATTTTTTTATTATGAATTTTGTACTATTTTCAGAGTGGAAAAATAGTAGGCCTACACCAGTTTTCAACCATTTCATTATCTCTGAGGCATCATTGCTTTGAAACGAGCAATTGTCAAAAAACTATTTAACGATTCCAATCCTAGGTACTTGTCTGCTCCATGCACATGCACCGTTTAGTGCTGCATCTCATGTCATGGCTTTCATGTGAGAAAGCAGAGAAGCAACTTTTCATAAAGAAGAATCTGCCACTTTTCCTGAAGAAGTAGGCTAAGCAGGCTTATGTCTAGGATGATTATTCATTTGTTGTGAAAAAATGCGAAAAACTGCATTTGGTATTCGGCTTTCAGCCAAGTGTTTTATTATATTCGGTTTCGGCCTCGGCCAAGAATTTTTATTTCGGTGCATCCCTACCCACAACATACCACTTAATCCTGTAGTCCAAGATAAGCTTAAGAAATACAACAATGCCTTTCAATTTTCCCAAAATTTCTCAAAATTTAAAAAACAAACAAGTAAATGTAAAAAAACAAATAAAAAAAACAAGTTAGCACAAAATAATAAACCTTGCATTTATGAATTCATAATTTCATACCCAGTTAAAATATGAAAAATAGTGACTGAACTTGGATCGACTATGGAATGGGAAAACGGGACAAATGGCATGAACAATTTAACTCTCAGTTGAAGCGGTTCCTCAACAGACAGTTGTTTGAGTTAAAAGCTGTTTGCCAGGCTTTAGTGGACATATCAACTATCCTTCACTTGGAAAACGTGTAACAGAGGAAGACGTTAAAACACATCCTTTTCTCCACACTTGGCAAATGTTAAAAGAAATTCACATTGAATTGGTAGTCTGTACACATGTCAAAGCACAAAAGGGAAGGGGGAAAGATTACAGCACCTAGTGAAGATATTAGCCAAGGAGTGACTATTTTAACACGGCAGGTGCAGAGATGAAATTAAATCTCAACCAACATACAAAGCCCTAACCAATGTAGTCTGGACTGGAAACTACAAGTCCGTCCTAGAAAAAAGTCATTTATACTTTGAGGTTTAACTGTACTACATTTACTTGCAGAAAACAACAAGGACTTATAGTGAATGCAGAATATTAAAAAATCTGAAGACATGAGGATATTATATGCAATAATGGAATCGAGAGAAATTTATTTTCTTTTGGTCTGTTAAAAAAAAGAAAGAAAAAAGTACACATTATTTGTGAAGTCCGATAAATGAAAATAATTAAATACATGTGACAATGAGAAATCAGGTGACTATATTAGGCAGTTTTTAACATCTAAGGTAAAACATGCTCTGTTTTAATAAGGCTTTTTGTGAATTTGCAACTCTTCAGCATGACATAAAATGCATGAATTACAGCAGTATACCATACAGACAGCTGTAACCAATGTTGTACCTCGCTACTTTGGGCCCTCATATGCAGCGTATAGGGACTAAGCAGAGCTCTAAACCAGGTAGACTCATTAACCAGTCTAAGACACTAATGTCAAAAAGCAACACATAACCCGGAGGGGTATTTTCAATAATTTTGGATGAATGAAGCGGAATTAAGAATTTAAATAAGACCACAAGATAATTTCTGGTGGTGTCAAATTCAGATTAAAAATAAAAAATAAAAACATGAAAACCTTTTTACAAGTAGATATGAAGTGCTCAGGAAATAAATACGTGGTTCAACAAAACAAGGAACAATTCCACAGTCAGACTGAGCATTAATCAGATAACAACTATTTATTGTCTATTTAATTTGTTTTTTAAATAAATACAGTACAAAAGCAAAGGACGACAAATCTTCCCATTTAAAAAATGTGGCAAAAATGGAGTTACTCTTCATCTGGTCTCCAAGCAAGTGGATCTAAACCCCATTTAGGTCCTGTTTACCTAAAAGATGAGCCGCTAGACACATCAATTCATGAGTCTCCTTTATCTGGTCATGAATATTTCCATAATCCTCTGGCCTCTATCCCAGCAACCCTTTTCATGGGCACTGTGCAGGACTTCTCCCATTCAGCACACCTCCCCAATCCTCCCATTCAGATTTTCTCTGCTGATCTCCACATGAAATTATATCTCTTTCACTCGCACTTTCTCGCCTCTAAGCTCCCATATGCCCAAAGTCGAAGAAGCTGGTAAAGCCTATAATTGACCTGTAATTAGACTCTGAAACAGTGTGGCTGAGGAGAACACCCAGCCAACAAAAGGAAAGAGCTGTGGCATGCAGGGAAAGTTCAGAGCTTGAGACATCTTGGACCGATGAAGAGCAGGGGAAAAGGAAGAAAAAGAAACCTAATCCATTTAATACAAGACACCCTTCAGAATTTGCTATGAAAAGAAAGTGAAATCAGGGCTTCAGCTACATCCAAGGAAGTAATTTCAGACACTCATATGTCATGAGAAGCCTTTCCTACTTCTGATGAGCAATCCAAGGCTAGTCCAGTTCATCGTAAAGGCTAAATAGGGTGCGAGGGCAGGGCATGAAAAATACAAAAATTCTGACTGATCAAGAGAACCTATGTTTCCAATTAATTTAGCTTTATAACTACATTCAAATAACATAACAAAAGACCAGGGAGGTGAAATAAATGGGTTTCAACTACAAAACATCTGGTCATAAATAGGCCTACAAATAACCACATAACCATTTAAAAAGATATATCTAAACATATCCAAAACGTATACGGCAATAATGCAAAAGAAATGTTTAAAATTACAAATAATCCTACACAATATGTACATATGATATATTTACATATGTATATCATTAGGCAGCAGGAGGTCAAAATTAATAAATTTATTTAGGTCAAACCAGCTGGCCACATGCATTCTACATTTACAGTTTCTTAGCAGATCCAGCTTTATCCAAAGCGAATTACAAAGTTTACAATTTCTAAATTCATCCACTTATACAGCTGGATATTTTTACTGAAGCAATTCAAGTTAAGTAACTTGCTCAAAGGTACAACAGCAGGGGTCGGACTTGAATCACAAGCCTGTCACCTTAACCACTACACTAGATCATCTGTATGCTAACCAGTTCTTCAACAATGCTTTAATTCCAAATTAATTTTGTAATTTCGAGCATGCTATAAAGACGGAACCTGACCTTTCCTAAATAACTTGGAATGTGCTTAAATCCCTCTTTCCTCAATACTGAGGAAACAGTACCTTTCCTGGCAATACCTTTCCTGGCAAGGATGCCAGGAAACATACGATGGGAAAACAACTCTTACGCAAAAAAGACCTGCCTCTTTGTTGCCAAAACGTACAGGTCCCTTTTGTTTAGTTTAACCATTAAAAATGACGCACAGTTTTTGTCAGATTCATGCCAAATTTGTGGACCCTTGCCTGTCATTTTCCGAAAACTCCAACTCCAATTAGGAAGAACTAGCAAAAGGTAGCTTCTATACGTAACCTCCTGATATAATAAGCCCTAAGAAAGTTTACTATTGAGAGGCTTTGATTTAATTAATTTTCAGACAGAAAAAATTTATTTCATATAATACTTTCAGGACTGTTATAAAATAATTACAATGTATGAACTGTGAATTATTTGAATTATTAAAAAAAGGTTTATTCTATGCAAATACATAGTGTTGCTTAATTCTTTATATTTTATTTTTGTTATATTTTGTTTGAACTAAAAAAGGTACCACACCCTTATCACTTCTATTAAATCTTTCTTTTGATACAATTTTGCAAGGCCAAGACCACTATAAATGTGCATTTGTTTCTCTTAACACCATGTACCTTTTATCTTATTTATCAAACTGCAGCAACCCCTTTTATCATTTTATAAATTATCAGAGGGTAATCTCATAAGGTGGTTCTTTTATTCTTTTAATAAAAGAAAAATACTGAATTTGGATTAATGCGCTTTTTGAATGAATTTTGGATTAATTTTATTTATTCTGACAAATATCCCTGCAGCAACATAACCACACATGCAAACATATTTATGCTGCCTGCTACAGAAATGTATGCGTTAACAAAACCTTTAAAAACTAGGTTTATGCAATATTTAAACTTAAAAATTTGGGGCAAATATATGGGGTAATGCAGATAATTGGCATATGATTATATTCTATAAGCCTTAACAGACATAAAAAAGTAATACAAAATGTGCAAAATCAAAGACTCACATTCACATCATAATGATGCCTCTTTTTTGGGCACAAATACTGCCACCCTGAGCCATAAAGAATTTAATTTCATCCTCATTACCCCTGCTTATTCAATTTTGTTGACAAGAGAGCATTTAAAGAAACAACTGCACTTGAAAAAAGCTTCATGAACAAACTGGTTCTATGTGCTTCCCACATTATAAAAATACATACTTATTCATTCGCCTTGTAGGGCACTGGGAAGGAGCACAGCATGCTTTAAGTTCTCTATAATTTGGTCCTTTTTGTTAAATGCAGGCTGATCCCAACATTATATATTTCTTGCAAGTGGAATTTGTTCAAAATGGTGGCTGAAAGTGATTTTAAGCAATGTTACCTTCATACATTTAAAAAAACTAAATGTATTTTTTTTCCATTTGTACATCGATTCAAAAATTGTATTAAAAAATAATAATTTAACAGTACAATGAGACTGTTCAGTGTGGTCTAAACTTGTTCTATAGTCATCCCAATAACCTAACAGAGAAAACTCCCAACTCCTGATAGCCACAAAGCCTGTTTCCAGGTGTGCAGAGATCAGCCATCCCTGATTCAGAAATGAGCCTCATCCCCCACCCTTCCCAAAGTAATCTAGCTGCCACCGATTAAGCATTTAATTACAGCGCAGAGGTAGCAGTGGCTCTTGCTGTGCAAGTTATGGCCTGGCGAAGTGTCTCTCAATTCACAGGACTGCTCTAGGACAATGGTGTGGTGCCCCCGCGTAACCGACGCAGTCCAGGGGCCCCTGCCACAACACGCTCTAATTACCGGGTGTCACACCATCGCACCACCAGAGCTACTACCAGGTAGAATGTCCATGCACAACCAGTCACCAGCACCCAGTGGACCGGACAAATGCAGCCCAAACAGCTGGAACTCTGCCTGGAAGCAGTCTCACATAAGTAGAAACACTCCAAATTAATAAGTAAAAATTCCTTACTATCTCTTAGTGAAATGAAAAGTGTCAATTTTAAGGGATTTTAAACTTCCAACTTTTGCAAAGAAGTTATTAACCTAAGAAATATTAAACATTGATTTAATTCGCTCTATAAGGTGTATTTTCACAACTTCTTACTTCCTCCAGTGCAACACGCTACCCATTGCTATTCTACTGTCCAAAATTCTGAATGAAGAGGAAGTCACCAAAATGACTATTTTCAACACTAAGATGTCAGGTTTCCCCATTAGGGTTTTCCAGACACTTTCTGTGTAGAGACTTCCATGAGAACCCTTTCAGAGATCACAACAATAAAACTCCTCACCCTGGCTTCGAAAGATTAGAAGAGATTTACTGACACTGGTCAACGGAACCATCTTCTCTATCCACCATGCCCCTTTCCCACCAGACACCACTCCCAGGAAAACAGTGAAGCTTGAAACCATTTTTTCTCCTTTCTTGGAAAGAAAGGAAAGCCACCCAACATGCTGCTCTTGAAGAGCTAGCACATCACTCATGGCTTGCGATGACAGATTAATATGAACGGGCCCTCCCTACTGCTCCATTAAAGGCCCAGAAACAGATGGGGAGTGAATGGACAGACGATGGGTCAGGACAGTGCTGGGGCCACCTCGGCGTGAAAGTGTGTCTGGTGGGTGTGTCTACCAGAGTGGGGGAAGAACAGAGGGAGAGTATGATGGTAGATTTAACTGCCCGATACCGAACAATCCTAAACAGCAACACTTCTGATATAGCACAATGCTCTGCATGTGTACCTGACTAACATGATAAAACACTATAAATAAAGATTAAACAGGGACCGGATGCAAACTCAAACTTCAAAACTTCAATTTAAAAATTATATTTGGCACAATAACTTTTTATTTCTAAAAGCACAGAGGTGTGGAAAATACAAGAATTAAGCAACACAGCTTTCAGGGTGTTCAGTGAGTTCAGTTCATTGAATTGGTCGCTCATTAATCTTCCCAGGGATCCAAAACGTCATCTGCAATGTAACCGGACCTCAAGCTTGCTTGACTATGGCATGTTTGGTATGCAAAAGCACACAAAAAGAAAAGAAACAATGATGCTAGCTGCCGATTGCCAATGTGTGGATGGAAGAAACAACAAACAAACCCTTAAGTGTCACAAATTCTTATACTTACCATACAACTTTCACACATGTAATGCTCTTATGTACCAACTTTAAAATGGTAAATCAGAATACTGGCACAACAACTATAGTTTTTTCATCAGTTTATCATGTAGTTTAAGTTAGAAAAGTCAAATACAAAGAAAATGATAATAAAACAGGTTTTTGTATAGTTAAGCAATTTGAGCAAAAAATATCTCAGAATCAGTGCTGCTTGCAGAGCAACTAGTTGGTAAAATCCTGTTTTAACAGCCAATGAAAAAGAGAAGCACTTATCATTAACAAAGATCAATCTTTACAGAGAAATCCATTAAGAAAAATTATAAAAGTGTTCTTGAAGACATGAGATGGTAAGTGAGAGCATTCCAAACTAGAAGCCCAGACAATGAGAGTATTATTATGTACCTTTTAGAGATACCACCCAGCATCGTGCCTCACAATAACTCACTCATCTTCAGGCACTGTTTGTGAAAGGAGAGCCCAGGGAAAGGGGCTGCTTTTCATCACAAGATGCACATTTAGGCCTGGTGTCAAACATCACAAAGCCATCAACAGACATGAAAAAAGAAGCACAAGTTCTTCTGGAGCAGATACGGAATACACTCATAACCCAGACGCACACTCCAGTCAGTGGGTGCGCATCAGAAAGCTGGGCTCACATAGTGATGTGTTAGCACTAATGCACTTTCAACAGAAGAGTTCAGTAATACATCCCCCAAACCTGTACCAAGGCACTCAAACCGTAGGAAGGAAAACGCCTCCCAACTAATTGAATGGAGAGGCCTAAAAATGAATCACTGGATGTGTAAAATAGGGTCACACTCTCCTGCTTTTCCTATGAAGTTGGCAGTTCCAGCTTCAAAGGATTTAATGCGCCGAGGTAACTCTTCCTGTTCACCCCATTACCAACATACACACTTCCTGACCGCACGGCTCGCTGCCTCCTCCAGGCGTGAACTGCTGACTGGCGGACTCCAGAGGCCAAGGGGCGCGAGCTGACACAAGCCAGCAGCCCCTCTCATTTATCAAAGACGTGCTGCCACAGTGTGCAGGAGGTGTCACCCTCCAGTAAACAGTTTATACAAGCAGAGCATGGGGAACCCATTTCACTAACACCCAGATGAAGGGACGGGGGCTTGGACAAGGCAGCAGACTTGAGAGACTATTGAACTTTTAACACAGGGAACCAAACAAATGGAAGAGAAGAACATGCAAGTCCCTGCCTATATTAAGCTGGACAGTTAGACAGTTATGATCACAGAAATGTGTGCCATTTGTGCACACATATTTTTTTTATTTTTTTTTATCTACTTGTCTCAAATCCTCTGCCATTTCCTTTTCAGCTTTCGTCCCTCCCATCCCCAAGGCAAGCTATAACTTAGTTTTAACAACACCTAGCCCCCCCACCACCCGCACTCCCCACCCACGTATGCCCAGAGCAAAGTGGTGCGTGCCTGTCAATTATGGCACATCACCCCTCGCACAAGGCAATGGCCCCCAGGGCTGCATTTTTGGTCTTTATCCAGAAAAGTGCAGGGTATTCCCCTTCTCCAAACAACTGTACAATCCAGGGCAAGGGCTGGCCTAACCCCCCGTCACCTGTGAGATTGACAGCCTGCATTGCCCGCAGTGCTGACTAGCTGACCTGCAGGTCACTCCTGTCTCAGCTCCCCTGACACTGGCAAGCCCAACCTTTTCAACACTACAATAAGACCTTTGCTTTAAGGACGACCAGCACTTTTTCCACAACTGAAGGCAAGAAGGGAGGAAAAATATGTAGCAACAATGCTTGGGTGAACCAAGTGTCACAGGTTGGCTAAGGAATTCTGAGAGGTACAGCAGGCAGTTTTCTTTAGTGATGAGCTTAAAAATAAACTCCAAAACACAAGATTTTCATATTTGTAGAGACCTTGTTCCTGAGCAATAATCTGGTTATTGTGCAGTAAACCAATTGCATGGCTTGGAATCCTTTCTCTGAGAGATGCACATTTGCACATTAACAATTCACATTTTAAATCTACTTCTTGCTTTAAATCCTCAAATCAAGGAAAAATAAATTTCAGGCAAAATAAAATGACTAAATAGGGAATAACAGTCAACAATGAAAACAGGCCAAACTCACAGGCATAAACATCAATGGTAGATTGTGTATTAATAACAATGATTTTGTGGAATTTGGGGCATATCTCCCATCGTCGCATCTTATAATCCATCAATCCTTTTCACATCTGAGAGTGAGAGGCAGTGGCGGGCAAGTCCAGGCGCACATTCTGGCAGCCACGCTGGGTGGATTGGGGGGTGTGGGTGGCTTGGTGTGCAGCATCACCTGCAACCGCCACGGTCTGCTGGCAACAAGCTCCCTAGCAAGGGGGAGGAGAGGGCAGGCAGGAGGGCCGGCGTGCCGCTGCAGACGCTGCATAATCCTACATCAAAAGCCCAGGGAGTTAGGGAACACATTGCCACCTTGTGCAGGAAGGCGGCAAGGCTGGGCAGGCCCAGGAATTCCTCCAATTTGAAAAAGGCCAGAGGAAGCCTGGTATCTTATAAATGTAAGAGCCTTTTTCCTCATTTCCCCCCCGGTGATATTTGTTCAAAACTCAAAGAAAAGAAAAGGAAGTGAAGTAAGCTGCCTTGACAGTTGATATGCTTTTATTGAATTTGGCAGAGGGAGACGAGATCAAAAACATTGTGGATTTAAAGGAGAATAAAAATCCACTCACTCTGCTCTGCCAGACAACAGGGCGGCTTTAGGAATAGTTCTTGAGCAGTCCCATGCATTCTCATTTGCAGTATGGCAAATGATACAATTAATATTGATAAAATGGAATAAATCACCCATTTATCAATGGAAATAAGACGCAAAAAAGGTTATGTTTTACACACACACACACACACACACACACACACACACACACACACACACACACACACACACACACACACACACACACAAATCCATCAGACCTGTATTACTACTTACACCATCAGTTGTTAGATGAGAAAATACCTTCATCACATAAAAATTCTGAAAGAGGTCCCTGACAAATGGGTAGATAACCTTTTCGTTATCAAGCCCCATATTGAATGGGGGGGTGTGTTAATAGATGGGTACAGGTGACGATGCACATGTGAGTCTGTCTGTGGGTGAGAGACAACAAAAGCTAAACCAAACAAATGAACTCTGTGACAAAAGAACTTGGTCAAAGCCAAACATGCTTAAAATTTGCACAAAGTTCTCTATTATAGGGCTGCCTATTCTCTACATTATACTTTTAATTAAAAATATTTTTGAGTGACGTGTGTAAATGAGTGGGTAAGTGTGAGAGGAAGGTGGACAGAAATGATTTCCCACACTGGAGAAATGAGAAAGCCATCAGGCTACAGGGACAATGTCTCAAGCCACCGCAGAACAGTGGGTCTCCCCCTTGAGCTCACTATTATTTACGCTTAAACACTTATTAAACACAGATTCAATAACCAGACTGCCCTCAAAGGCTTCTTCTGTTTCCCCAAGCCAAGAACGTCCTGTTATTATAAACATATCTTCTTCCCTTCTGAGCAATTATCAGCTGAATGCTACAAGAGAGTGATTTCTGTGCGCTAGCAATAGGCGTGCCGGGTGTCCGCCACGCCAGAACTTGCCCAGACAATCCTCTATTAACATATTCAACACAAAGAGCACAGGACACTTCCAGGGAGGTCAGCCACTCGGGCCTCTAAGAAGCGTTCACCGCGACCACCGTTGATTCTAGCAGCAAAGCAAGCTCTTGCCAGAAGGCTTCCCAACTGACAACATGCAAAGGCGGACAAACAAGAAGCACAAAACTTCAGTGAGTCATGGTCTCGCTCTGTGATTAAAAGGCAATACCCAAATTAAAAGCATAACCACGTCCTGTGCCATTACCAAACCCCACGGACACAGAGAAACAGCACATAAAGCCTTTGTTGTAGATAATTTACTTTAGAAACAGGGCTGATGACGATTGATGCCCTCATGCAGGATCTCTGAGGCGTGAGGATGTCCTAATATCCGGCTAGTCACCTGTGGTCAGCGGTCTCTTTGGCTCACTCGAGGCTATTGTCTGACTAAAGACCCTCCGCAAAAAGACAATTTTCCAACAGAGTTCAACAAATGCTAACAAATGAAAGTTAAAAATGCACATGCAACATATGGAATGCAAATGTAAGATCTGAATACTTCAAGACACAATACTGACAACGCAAGTATGTTTAAGACCAAGCTTCTCAGGTCTCCTGAAAACTAAGCAGTCTTCAAATTAATTTAATGTTCTATTCTCAGCTAATAGAAAAATGCTAATGAGACGACAAAAACTAGCTTAACAAATAAAATGGAAAAGCCAGTGGGCTAATCCAGTGTCATTCAAATCTGCATCACCAATTTTTGTTGAATAGGAGGAGAACGTGCACAAGTTGAAGCTTGTTTTCTATGTGTGGGCTACACATTTGCTGCTTTAGTTTATGACTAACTGAATCACTAAATAGTATGGGAAGTGACAAGTTACAAATGCCAAATCTTCTGCTATAAATGGTCATTCAAAGGCCCAGTGCCAGCTGAGAGGTAGATGTGGAAGAATAGACAAGTCGTTCAATTCAGTGTAAAAGAAGCATCAATTGGCAAAACGTACAGTAATTGTTATCCAAATAAAGACACCTGGAATAGTGGACCAGCCAAAGGCTGAAAAGACCTTCAGAAAAAGTTTAATCGAGGTTGTTACTAGATGACCATTTTAGATCAACCACTCATAGGGTGGCAAACAAGGTTAGTGTGGATGTCACCCTAGATTTAGAAATTTAAGGTAATGTTTGAAGGGTCACAGGTCAAATATAATCAAAATATTAGATACGTTTTTTTTTATTAACTATGGTTTAAGACTTATTCACTAAATATATCCACATAAATCTCATGTAAATTTATATTAAGATATAATTAAAACTCATATTGGTTAGTCAACTAGATCATAAACATGTAACAGGCCAGAAAATATGTAAACAGTGTGTAGGCTTTTTAGCAACTAACCAATAAAAAACATTATTATTTTTTTTTAATGTAATTTTACAATGTTTACAGTTAAACACTGCCATCTGCTGGCCGCTAAAGGAGTTTTTTGCCAGGTCCAGAGGTGGAGTAAATATATACACTCTGGACAAAAGTATTGGGACACCTACACATTACACCTACAGGAGCTTTTATGACATCCCATTCTAAATCCATTGGCAT
>JAOVYW010003370.1:0-14120 GCA_025775045.1 Hiodon tergisus | reverse complement strand
AACACACACACACACACACACACACACACACACACACACACACACACACACACACACACACACACACACACACAAATGTCTTAAGTTGAGGCCTTGATTTAAATAGCAAATTTAGTAAATGCCTTTTTTATACTTGCATGTTTCAGAAGCTCGTAACATTGTGTAAGTCACAAAAAAAGACGGTGAACTTGAACGACTTGGTCAAACGACAAAAGTGTTTGCTTTTAACTTTAGTTATATCCTTGTTTTTCTTTTCTTTTTATTCAGGCGTTTTTTTTTTTTTTTTAAATGACTGGCATTCCTGTTACAATTTAATTTGCATAACGCATACCGAAGTTTCAAAGATGGGACGGAATTTTAAAAAGCAGTTTATCCACAGTTGAGGCTGTGCCACATTACGTTTAAACTGTTATAAAAAAGTGTATATAGCGCATCTTCAAACCCTTTTGTAGATTTACAGTTTGACTAAATTCAAGTTAAATTAAAGTTCGGCTTTTAAATGACATACTCTTTGCAACATGGAGCACAGGGTTTACCAGACGAGGTTCTGTGTCTCAAGGTGAGCTATAGCTGCCAATAATCTATCTAAAACATTGGGTTATTACCATAAGCGTGGTTCCCTGCAGTTGAAATACAAACCATTACTAAAGGGCTATTTTCCTTTAAGAATTCCAGAATTCTGAGCAGTTATTCCAAATCATGTTTGCGCGCCTGGTGTCATATGACCACAATCCTATAAAATGTGGTAGTCCTAACAGTTCTGCTCTCTGGCAGAAAATGGGCGATGCTCATCTTTTCTTCATGATGACCGCATCCTGTGCCAGGAGAGACCGACGGGCTCACCCCCTTGACAGTGGGCCATGCCAGCCACAGTGGGCCTGCAGCCCTCCGCATTAGGGCCATGAGCCCCTCAGGCGGACGAGGCGAGGACGTGGAAGCGGCTCT
This sequence comes from Hiodon tergisus, assembly GCA_025775045.1. Lineage (NCBI taxonomy): Eukaryota > Metazoa > Chordata > Actinopteri > Hiodontiformes > Hiodontidae > Hiodon > Hiodon tergisus. The sequence continues at coordinate 13,175 of JAOVYW010003370.1, read as the reverse complement.
TTTGGATTCCTCCTCCCTGCGCTCCTCAAACCCCGCCCAACGCACCCAGCAAGACCAAGTAGTCTCACTGATCTGAGAACATGACCGCCTCAAAGGAGGTGGGTGGAAAGGAGGGGGTTACGTGAGGTACCGGGCCGGGACCTGAGGGACCAGGTGGTGCCCACTCTCCTGAAAGCTCCTCTCTGGGCTGGGGATGGAGACCCATAGCTGCAGGAACCGCTCGAGGAGCTTTTCCAGTTCCGGACCTGCAGACTCTCTTCCTTCGCCTGGGTGGAGGGGAGGGGGACGGTAGAGGATAAGGGAGGTCTTTTGTTGCGGAGACTGGGGTAGAGCCCCAGGATTAGCTCCAGTCGGGCTAAATCGGGGAGTCGGGGACGAAGACGCAGCCTCTGAACTCAGACTCCCTGTGGATCAAGCACAGAAACGCGTAGAACCACCAAAATACATACCACACAGCTAAGGCAATCGGCAAAAACCACATTTGCCTGAAACACACACATAACGAGGGCACGTCAGACCCCAGAACGCAAGCCTCCTGAGGCAGACTGGCCTTGGGGTCACTAGCGAACCCGGGCCATGTACAAAGTTATTAAAACCCAGAAGAAAAGCCATTGCACAAAACAGACGTTCGCACATTCTGTTTGGAGTCTTTAGAAACAGGGAATTTCTGATACAGAAATGTGTTACTCAGCCTCGATTACTCAGCTCTGTATCTGATGAGAGAAGAGACAACGGTCACATGACACCGGGCGCTCTCACATTATTTGGCATAACTGCTGAGAACTCTGGGGCTCTTGAAGGAAACGAAAGCCCCTGAACGAACATTGTTTATACGATCATGTCGCCCCAGCACAAAATGACATCTCAATTTTAGGGAATAAATACAACTAGACTGTTTTGCTTTACGAAGTTTTAAATACTTTGTACATAAATGCTTTGTGATAACGAGGGCCTATGCTGTTGGCCTAATCACGCAAAATGACATGTAGGTCACCTTGAGATTTTGAGCTCTACTCAGCAGATGGAAACGTGCTGGATGTTAGTAACTCCAGTTCCACCAACCCTGCACCCCTGCTGCTCATCGGTCTGTACTGATAGCTCTGACGGCTTTCTCAAGTGCGCTGCGTAATGGAGAACGTTTCAGACACAGGTGAGGTTTCAGGCAGCCGGCAGCCGTGTGGACCATGTATGGGTTTTTTTATTTATTTTTTTATACTGTCAATCAATGACTGCGTTTAGCCTGTAAACGTTAAAGGACTGAGAAATAAAAATATCACCATCTGCCTTTCCAGGCTGAAATCGGTGTTTCACTCTGACTATCATTGTTATTCCCGTCACCGTTGCTCCAAACGCAGGTGACGCCAGCTAGAGTTGGCATCCGCCACAGAGGATAGCATTGTCCAGCAGCTCCTTGGCATCCCAGGCGACTTCTTGGCTGTTCCCGCCACAGCTGTTTTTAAATGAAGACACCAAAACATTTAGCAGAGTTCCATAGACGGCCGAGCCACCAGGTGGGGCCGCACAGGGAAGACACGCGATGTTCCTGAAGAGTCCCGCTTGGCAGTGTCTCTGGGCCCAGCCCTCAGTGCTGATGCTGCTTCAAGCTGGAAGGGAAGGGGGACTCCGTCAGTTGGTCATTAACCTCATTTACTGGTGCATTTTGGAGCGTATGTATACCAGGGTTCCCACTCCTGGTCCTGGTCCTGGTCCTGGACCACCCCCCCCCCCCCAATCCATGAGTTTTCCCCATCTCTCTTTGAATAGTCACCCACCAATAATACTTTGGGAAGAGACTGGATTGGTTCAATAAGGACAACGATTAGCTGATTCATGTGTTTTATTACCTGGCTGGGAGAATATACCAGAATTACCAGGATTGGGCACTCCTGGACGACACCACATGTGACCGCGAGTCTGTAGCAGCTCATTAGGTACTCAGGGTCCCTGAAACATGAGGGTCACATGGAAGAAACGGCATAGACCAAACCCCAAAGGGCAAAGCTACTATTGCTATTTCAAACTCCAGTTACAATCCTCAGATCCTCACAGATTCAGAGCATTCCAAGCTTAAAAAAAAAAACTGTGGACATGTGTTGTGTTAAATGCATTACTTCTAACAGTTAATTGTCGTGATTACGGAGATTTATCCTGTTGGGTTTGATGGTGAAACCAGGAACCAGGTCAGCGGATGTGGCCCATACATGGCATGAAGGCGTTGGTGTTTAATTCTGATTCTGCCATCAATTCTGAACAATAATAGTTTTAATGCGATAAATGTGCGGTAGATACCTTCAGACCAAAGCTGTCATACAGCACTGTTGTTCTCTTTGGCCCCTTCACCTCAATTTAGTACCAGGCAAGCTGACCGATGAAAACCGGGGGCGTCTACTGTTTAATAGCCACACACAAAAATAAAGCAGACAAACAAAAACAAGGCCGTCCTGTCCGTTTTAGAGGATTTGATGTTTCATTGATAAGTGGGGCCGTTGGCGCACATCGCACCTGCCGGATGCTTGCTGAGTAGGCACGTCAGCAGAACGGAGACAGGCCGGAGAAGGAGGCGGGGGCGTATTCCAGAGTGTTGCCCTCATCGACTTTGAGTTTTATCTCCACCAAGTGCGCAGAATGAAACTCTTAAATCTCGCCGACCCGCGCTGTCGGTGCCCACTTAAGGAAGGAAATAAAAAAAATACATTTCAGAAATAAAACACTCTATTCCTCCTCCACTCTTCCAGACTGTCATCCTCTATCATGATATTGGCCACAGGAAATAAACGTGCTGTCTTGGAGGTTTCGGTCCTGTCAAACGCATCACAAATATTCAATGCCGTTGTATTCCGCTTGAGACGGAGTTAAATCGGCCTGCCTCCTCTCAGCCCGAAGTGAAAATGGCTCGACGCGATTCTGACAGAGTAAGACACGTCTGCTCGGGCCCCGTCATTTCCACATGAACTCCGTGGGGGGGGGGGGAAACCTCACAGTCTGTCACATTCCAACACCAGATCTGTTACTTGGCACCACCCTACTCGGACATATCTTTTCTTTCCCTCGGATTTATCCCTCTTTTAGGCTTTCCTTTCGGTCCCCCAAAATGGCCCCTCTGGAGGTTCACACCTCGGACGTCTCCCGAGTGGCACAATGTAGTCAGAACTGTCAATCAGGCCTGCTGTCTTTCCTGAAAGTGAATAATTCAAGCCAGTCCCCTTGGCAACACTGGGGATCCCACAATACAATAGGGGCATTGGACAGCTGGCCAAATCAAGCTCACTAAATAAGAACCGAGTGTCTTTAAAAGCAGGAAATTGGCTGGCTCAACTCTCGGAGCTGGCAAGTGAAGTTCATCTGCGACCCACCTGCTGCCTGCTTGGTCCAGCTGATTGCCCAGTAAATGAAAGACTGTGAAAATCCATCGATCTTGCAGAAATGTACATTTGAATAGATGCGCCTTGACCTTTCTCTTCAGGACTTATTGTCTTCTCCTGTTAAGTCTTTTTTTTAAAAACGGTTCTGTGTGGGGACAGCCTGATTGGCCACCGGGATTGACAGAGGCAGAGAGAGCTTGTGGCTCACCGACTTGGTGAGTCTCTGTCGCCGTGGCAACTACGCCTAATGTCGACATTCTGTGTCCGGGGTACGAGAGATTCCCAGAGATGGCATGCACAGGGAGAAGGTGGGGCTCCTTTGTCCTCCATGCAGGATTTACGCACCTGCGTCTACACCATGAATCATTTGCAGGCCCTGATTCTGATTCTATACGGGTCACCTGTTCTGTCAAGGCCATGCAGAGCCGAGCTGTCCAGAACTCTTCTGGAAAGAGCCCGGTCTAGTTTGGCCTCGTGGAACACAACTGGGACCGCTGTGCTTTGCAGGTGGTAGACACCGGTCCAATTATGTTTGAGTAGAGTTTACCGTTGAGGTTAGGTCTGAGAACCTGAGAGTTGGGGAAAGATTAATTGCCAACTTGTTTGCTGACCGAGCAGCTTTGAGAGGCCCAGAGGAAATGGCAACAACTACCCAGAAGAACAGTTTGTTGGTTTGGATTCCAACACTGTTTCGCATGGTTTGGTTGACATGCAGTCCCAACAATCATAGAGCCTTACCTCTTACCCATTTCTCTTCACTTGCCTTCTGGGATCTGTGCTCCCTTGGCAGTATGTTTCGCAGTTGTGATTTTGTGTGCATCGAATTCTCTTAAGAGCTTGACGGCTGGTGTGGGGGGGGAAACCCGCTGAGTATAAAAGTGTTATTAGGCTGACGCTGGAGATGCCGTGTTGAAGGATGGCGGAGGAATCTGCCGTTACAGCTGCACTCCTTCTTGCATGGTTAAGGCTGAAAATGTCTACAAAGCGCCTGCTTAATTAGACCGTTCTGGACGGAGCACCCTGGAGAGAGACAGCTCTGACTACCACCTCGATTCTGAGGCCTTCTCCTCAGAGTGGTTTACCTCTGGAGGCGTCCCTGTGGTAGGGACCGGTCAACAAGCCAGAACCCCTTTCTCCTTTCAGGATCTCCAGCCATGGAGATCAACGTGGAGGTGCTTCCTATCTATCTCACCATTATATACAGGCTTCTTCTTTAAAAAAATATCGGGATTAGCCAATTTTTCTCCCCAGTTTAGGATTGCCATTTACGCTGATGCATCTTGGCTCGACGCCAGTAATCCGGCAAACACACGGGGGGGAGGGCTGAGGAAGCAGTACGATTGGTCTCTTTCCTTCCTTTGAGGCCACCCATCATTTTACACATTCTGTAGGCTACACAGCCAATTTTGTTCTCCCGGTCAAAATTGGCATCTTTTTTTGGCATCAAAAATGGAAAAGGACTACTCCCATCAAAACACGTTTGTCTGGTACTTAGTGTCACTTTGATTTCTCTGCTTTTATCTAACATTTTGTCTAACATTCCACCCAGCAGCCAGCAGGCAGAATTAAACACAGCGCATCCTTTTAAGCCCCCAAATTGTGGGTCAAACAAGTTCCCGTGTGACAGCTAAACAACAGTGCCAACGCATGTATATGCCCAGAGACCAAAGACTGGTCCAGAACCTTCCTTTGTGTTTGGCCCAGCCCCAGGGTATCTACAAGACAAAAATCTGTGATCTTGGAGCAGACTTCAAACACAAGAACCCCCAACCCCTACTAGCATGTTATCCTCCATCGTAGCAATTTACAGTAAAGCAGTTCTGTCTGTCCCCTCTAAATTACTTCCTTATTCCACCAGCACGACCAGCCTGGGCCCCAGCGTGGAATAGAACTGTTCAGGTCGCTGACAGGTAAACAAAGCGCAGGTCAAAGCCAGGGCACCTCCATGATCTAGTGGCCCGGGGAGACTGTTCATTTTTCAGTCCCTCAGATAGCAGCCCCGTGTTGCACCGGGCCTGGCCAACTGGAGATAAGGCCTTGTGGCAAATAAAATAGCCTGTGTAGGCAGTGGTACAGAGCAGAGTGGTGTGTGTGTGTCTGCGTGTGCGCGTGTGAGTGCTTATGGAGTGCACACTTCCCACTCTGATGTGTCACCTTGCTGCCTGCATGCATACTTAGGCAGGTGGACTAAACAGCAGGCGTTAGTGAAGAGTGTCTCTGTAGGTGTGTATGAAGGCAGCCTTAGCCAAGAAGAACGTGAGGGGTGAGACTGCAAATGCGTTTCTCTCAGCTGGAACGCAAGGGCAACACGTCAAAGCTGGCGGCCAGATGGAGGTCATGCCAAGCCAAAGCCAAATGTTCTATTTCTCCCTATATCCATGAGGCTCTACGCTGACCTCACACTGTCCTTTCACGTCTACAGCAGAAATGCATAACCCCCCCCCACAACCCTTCAAGGCTGACGCCCACTGGGATCACAGAGCGTTTCAAGGGTTCATCATGTTTGTGTCTATCTGGGGTGAGGAAGGGAAGGGTGGTCACAGGTCCAGGTTCTGGCTGGAAAGCTCTGGAGGTGGGAAGGTACCGGACTGACCCGCGTTTCCGACCAATGGGGTTTACTCCACTTTCCCCGCAGAAATGTTGACGAGCTCTCTCAGACATCGCTGTTGAAACGAAGTCAACGGAAAAAAAACCCCGAAACACTGAAGTTAAACACGTGTCGAGTGTGTCTCAGACACTCTGGCTCCACTTAGGAGTGTCTGTGAAGAAGTGCAGCGGAGACAACAATGTCCCGTGAGAGCCCCACACCAGTCCAACTATGTGAAGTGACTGGATTATTGACGCTTCTATGGATCAGCTGTCCCTGCTGTCCTTCACGGACCACTGCAGTGAACCCCATTGGAGTAAATAAATAGGTAAATACGCCACCAACCACAAACAGCTGTCAATGTGTGTTAGGGGGCTGGGGGCAGGCTGCCTTTTCTAAACTTGCCTACAAATGAAACACAGCACTAAATAGTTATGGTCCAAATCTTAGTTGGGCTATAGTTTAAAAAATAAAAAGTAATCTCTGCCCCTATAAAGATGATTAAATGTAGGTGTTTAATCAAAAGTCAATTTAAGTGAAAGTGATCTGACATTAATGTTTTTCTTTTGTTTGTTGGCAGGTTTGATTCCTATTTAATTACCAGGGTTTGGGTATCATTAGGAGACTATCTACTGTCATGATTGGATACAATACGTGATGAACACATTTGTTTTTAAAAACTGCTATCATAAACTTCTAAACCTTTCAAGTTCAGTTTCCTCCCTGTCGTGCGTCACAAAGGCTGAATATGCTGTGCTGGTATAAATGTTGTTGAAGGGAGAGCCAATGGTAAGAAATATAATGCTACCGGGAGATTTGGCATAAAGCACATTTTGATTTAGCTAATGGAGTCATGCTCATAATTAGAAGCCCTTTTCCGTTTATAATCATTACCTCATTTTATAATTCCGTGGAGGAAAGATAACGAGCTGGCTCACTGCCGTCGAAAGCCCCCTTAATGACTTGCCTCCGCTCACTGTGTCAGGATCAGATGCGGAATCCGCGGGAGGAACGTGAGATCTTCCCTTACCACGGCAACGTGTTGCCGAGCGACTCGCAGAGGACCAACGTATGCACACACTCACAGACGTGTTCTTGTTAAGAACGTATTTATAGAAGACCTTTAAATACCACGCTTCACGCTCTGCTGTCGCGGCGTCAACGCTTGCAGGACTTCTGCGCTGTGAAAACATCGGTACCCGACCGATTCTGTGACGGTGCCGAGATTTAAAAATCCTTCGTGGAGCCAAGGTTGTTTCCCCCAATCAAAAGACAGGGTGTGGAAAATATGCCAGTAGAGCGGCGGCAGGGGTGCAAAATTTAACCCCCCTTTTGTAACAGACTCAATTATTTGGGTCAGCAATGTAAAAATCTTAAAAGCCAGCCAATTAAAAATGTGAATGTAGATGAAAAAACCGAACGTGAGCACAGGTGGAATTTCTCTTCTTGACAGAACTTAGGTCAGAATGAGAATGTGATGTGTTAGGTGGGCGGGACACTCTTTTTCTTTTTTCATTCACAAGGGAAAAAAAATTGAATGGTCCACTATTTAAAAAAAACATCTTTTTTTTTAAAGCAGGCAATTGTGCTAATGGATCCAGCCCCGTTGTTCTGGTCTGTATTGCTAGGAGACGCATGTTAGCGGCGAGCCAAAGAAACCCTGCTAAATTTAACCCGTCAGACAATGGTTCGCGCTCCGCTGGGCTCTCCTGGTCACAATCGGCTAAATGGCGCCAGCTGGAGAAGAACCTGCAAATTCTTGCCCAAAGGGCTAAGAGCCTGTGCTCGGATGAGCACCTTTATCGACCAAGCCAATCGATAGGCAGTGAGTGGGGCACAATTTGAGAACTATATCAGGGTTAATGAAAAAATAAAGAGTCTGAGAAATTCCGGGTTTTTTCATGAACCCTCCCCCTGGAAAAGTGCAATCCTCACAGATAAAAAAAGGGCAGAGAGATGATTATACACCTGCAGCGAAGGTTGTTTTCTCTGACCTTCAGCCATCAGGCAAGGGAAGAAAACCGAGGTCCATTAATTCAGTTGTTGGACGTGCAATCAAATCCCTGCCCGGCTCAGGTTTACACAAGGAAAACAATCTGCCGGCCATTACTTCCCTCCCCAGAGTTGTTCTGCCGACTGGGTAACCAGAGTGGCCAAGGATAGGCAAACAAATGTGCTCAGCTAATAGCCCAAATCAGTGTCACGGGCAGCGCTCGCCGTTGATCTGCGCCGCGCCGCGCCGCTGTGAACTTTGGCTAGAAAGACTCTATTTGACAGCCGTTTCGACAGCCAGATGTAGGACGGGGTCATACACTTGACTAAGCTCCTCACCCACAAATACCATTTACAAGACTTTATTTTTATTTACCGTAGGGGACTCATATAATTCCGTTAAATCAAGCTAAAGAAAGCTAAAGAATGCAAATTAACCAGGATAACTCACATAATGGCATGCTACTCAAAGCCTATTAGATTTAGGCTGCCAGATGTGCCAAGCTTTGAGCATTCACAGGACAGACTTATAGCAGGAATTTATGCCCAAAAGGACATTGTGTGAACAGTATGTGTCAAAAAGGGTTTGAAAAAAAACCAACGGCATTCTCAACCTGAACAGTCTTATTTGGAAACCAATTCTGCTTCCAATTTCAGCATCTCCATTGGATGGTTTCTGAAGTCTTGAGGACATAGTCAATGAAAGGGGCTTCTGTTTGGCTACAGCGGCATTACTGACTTTTTACATTACTGACTGATGTATTTCTCCGTAAGGATTTCTCATTGGAGAGGATGTAGGTCCAATCTCAATTAGCCCTGGGAGTATTGAGAAGGCATCTCCCTCTACATTGCACCTAGTCATGTTTGGCTTGTTAACCAGTTTGTCGCGGAGGATAATTAGCATTACCATCATGCAGTCGCATTACGATCACGCAGTCACATAGTCACGCATTATCATCGCACAGTCACGCATTATCATCACACAGTCACGCATTACGATCACGCAGTCACACATTACCATCACGCAGTCACAGTCACGCATTACCATCACACAGTCACACAGTCACGCATTACCATCACGCAGTCACACATTACCATCACACAGTCACGCATTATCATCACACAGTCACGCATTACGATCACGCAGTCACACAGTCACGCATTACCATCACGCAGTCACATAGTCACGCATTACCATCATGCAGTCACACAGTCACGCATTACCATCACGCAGTCACACATTACCATCACGCAGTCACACAGTCACGCATTACCATCACGCAGTCACACATTACCATCGCGCAGTCACATAGTCACGCATTACCATCACGCAGTCACACAGTCACGCATTACCATCACACAGTCACACAGTCACGCATTACCATCACACAGTCACACAGTCACGCATTACCATCACGCAGTCACACATTACCATCACGCAGTCACACAGTCACGCATTACCATCACACAGTCACGCATTACCATCACGCAGTCACACAGTCACGCATTACCATCACACAGTCACGCATTACGATCACGCAGTCACACAGTCACGCATTACCATCACACAGTCACGCAGTCACGCATTACCATCACGCAGTCACACAGTCACGCATTACCATCACGCAGTCACATCATGCAGCACCTTGCTGTCGGGAATGGGTCGGCGTAATGACACTTAGGTGTCTTAAAGGCTTCCGACTGCACTGTGAACTCAGCCCCACTACCTCCGCCCACTGTCGCTATGTCCCACTGGGCAGCTCCGAAGACTCACAGATGGACTTGGCTTCCATTTTCCCCACCTCTCTCTTCCTTCCCATCTCTCCCGGTGTTCTCCCAGTGCGCACTGAAGGGGGTTTGTAGCAAAGGTTATATACAGTTTTATTTGCAAATCGGTGCAGGCATCCGCATTAATGTGTACACTCAATAATAATTTGCGATTATATAGATTGGATTGGAGTGCCAACTGAAAATGCACTTTTTTCCCGTTTTTTCCGGACTTTATCCCCTAGTTTATTTTTTATCATCATCATTATTATTATTGGGACCTTTGCACTCATGAATTTTGCACTCCTTTAAGTCTGATGTTCAGGAACCGTTTAATTATACTTGTGTTGCATTTTTTTTTGGTAGGCACTTAAAGGTTAATGTATTCAGATAGCAGGAGCAGCTAAGCACAGCCCATCCACTGGCTGCAGTTTGTGTGCGGTTAGATCACACCGGGTGATGGATAGGCTGAAAATCTATTACACAGCTACATTCTTTACAAAACATAACAAGATGTACATGTGAAATGAAGTCTTCTGTGAACGGTGTCGGCTGAGCTAGTGTTAACTCTATAATTCACTGACATGGGGGGGGGTGTTAGCATTTGTCACGTACAAAGACAACAGTGCGAATGTTAGCAGTTTCACGTACTGACATCCAGGGACGAGTGTCAGCAGGGTCAGAAGATGGCTGGATGGATCACTAACAAAAAAAGAACGAGTGTTGGTGAGGTCGCGCGTTGATTCGGGGTGGGTGGGGTTGGCAACTCACTTGTTCTGGTGCTTGGAGCCGTGAAGATGGGCGTAGTACTGCTCGATGGAGTTGAGGATGACGTTGCATACACTGCAGGAGTAGCTACTACGCAGTCCTGCAGAAAAATTCAGTACACAAATTGCACTCACTGGACAAATGATAGAGCCTAAAACATGTCCAGAAATTATATTCTTTGAGCACCTGTTTTGAATAATCAGCATAATGATTTTTTGCAACGAGGGTCCAATGTGAGTCTATTAGCGTCTTTAACTATTACTGCACATCTCAGTACACTAAAAGAAAAGACCTTTCAGTATTAATTTAAGGCAATTTTGCTTTCTGTACCTTAACCAGCTTTGTCAGCATAAGCAATGTTCTCGAATGGGAAGTTCCTTTTTAATTTGAGCACTTCATGGGGGGGCAGAAAGCATTCTATGATAAAAAGACAATACCTTTATGTTTTCCTCTGTTTAAAATGAAGGCCGTGACCGTGACCGTTTCCACCAGAAGTACGCTGAGGTTCTGAGGTCACGCGGCGTCAGCGTTAGAGAATCCCATGTCAGTCGCTAAGCACGCACGGAAACTCATGGAACCTCAGAGGATGACTGGGTGTGGAAAATGGGCCGACCCAGAATGAATGAGGTGTGGTCAGTCATCCCCAATGCCCATGTGGGCATCACTGTTTATGTCATTACTAAGGCACCGGGGGGGGGGGGAAGGGGGTGTTTCATGGCTCTGTCTGTCGATGTCAGGTGTGAGCGGTTTGGGTAGAACCTGGAGTATAAAGGGGAAGTAGCTCTTCGAACTTTGCATGACGGTGAAAACGTCCGCTCCTGGCCGTTTGGCTGACACGAGCGCATTAATTAAAAATCACGCTCTTCTCTGTAAATGAAATCTAAAACGGGAGTGTGGGGGGAAATAACCGCGCGCGGCAGATTAAAAAGCGCTGGGACACAATCTGTTGTGCCGCCTGCTTCCCAGATCGACACAAGTTTGCACAAACCCGGTGATTAATCACGGCGCGGTGAGCGTTCGTTTCACTTAATCAGCTGCTACCAACGAACAGCCCAGCCTTCCAGACCCCTGACCCCTGGACCCCCTGACAACCGCGGCCAGTTAAGTGAGCAGAAAGGTTACAACCTACATTGCCTGTGAGATTAAGTCAGGCAATGCGGCGACAACCGATTCAAGACGTTGTAGCAGCGACCGCCCTGACCCGACCCGGTCATTTTCAGGCCGATGTTGTTCCGTTATCGCATGCATCCATCCTCTGTGCTCACGTAGCATTAAGTGACGTTGCTGGTGTGATCTCCACGGTAAGGTTTTATGACCATTGAATTGTAGATAAGGGATGCTTTATGTGCACACTAGGTGTACTGCATGTAGGCAGCGCACTAGGCAGGGGGTGAATTCGGCTGTGGTGGGGGGAAACTCTACGCTTCAGTATTCCACCAACTCAGAGCTGCGCAGGCCAAGTGAGTGTGAGAGAGAGTGAGTGTGAGAGAGAGTGTGTGTTTGTGTGTGTGTGAGTGAGCGTGTGTGTGAGAGAGAGTGTGTTTGTGTGTGTGTGAGTGAGCGTGTGTGTGAGTGAGCGTGTATGAGAGAGTGTGTGTTTGTGTGTGTGTGAGAGAGAGTGTGTGTTTGTGTGTGTGTGAGTGAGCGTGTGTGTGAGAGAGAGTGTGTGTGTGTGTGTGTGTGAGTGAGCGTGTGTGAGAGAGAGAGTGTGTTTGTGTGTGTGTGAGTGAGCGTGTGTGTGAGAGTGTGTGTGTGAGTGAGCGTGTATGAAAGAGTGTGTGTTTGTGTGTGAGTGAGCGTGTGTGAGAGAGTGTGTTTGTGTGTGAGTGAGCGTGTGTGAGAGAGAGAGAGTGTGTTTGTGTGTATGCAAGGTCTCCTCGTACCTTTCTGACTGCATCTCATTTGTAAGACAGGTTGTTGTATTAAATATGCATTGCGTGATGAACAAGGACGTGGAGTTTCACTCTGAGGTCCTCTGTGGTGTACTGACCCGGCCCAGCTGGAGTGGAGAAGGGGATCGTGCAGTTTCAGCGCTGCTATGAGTCAGCACCGCCCCCCCCCCCCCCGGGCTGCCCCATCTGATTTTTAATTCTGGTTTTGAGCCGTGTGGGAACCCCAGAGTGACGACTGACCAGCAGAATGCAAAACCGCTCTGGCTGCAGAGCACCCAGCATTACTTTGTAGTGGGGGAATGTCACTGCATTGCGTAGTGGGGGAATGTCACTACATTACTCTGTAGTGGGGGAATGTCACTGCATTGCGTAGTGGGGGAATGTCACTACATTGCGTAGTGGGGGAATGTCACTACATTACTCTGTAGTGGGGGGAATGTCACTGCATTGCGTAGTGGGGGAATGTCACTACATTACTCTGTAGTGGGGGGAATGTCACTACATTACTCTGTAGTGGGGGGAATGTCACTGCATTGCGTAGTGGGGGAATGTCACTGCATTACTCTGTAGTGGGGGAATGTCACTGCATTGCGTAGTGGGGGAATGTCACTGCATTGCATAGTGGGGGAATGTCACTACATTGCGTAGTGGGGGAATGTCACTACATTATCTGTAGTGGGGGGAATGTCACTGCATTGCGTAGTGGGGGAATGTCACTACATTGCGTAGTGGGGGAATGTCACTGCATTACTCTGTAGTGGGGGGAATGTCACTGCATTGCGTAGTAGGGGAATGTCACTACATTAC
>JAOVYW010003367.1:0-14122 GCA_025775045.1 Hiodon tergisus | reverse complement strand
AATCAAATAATATAATTGATCTGTAACCTTCTGTATTTTATAATGAAATACTGAAAAATTTCAAAAAAATGTTTTTAGAAAAAAGATAAATTGTTAAATTGTTTTGTACCAAATACTTTTTTAAAATTTTGTTTTATTCTTTTTTGATCATTAACTTCCTTTGGAAAAAAAAAAAAGTATCCAAGATCAATTTAAGGAAGTCCTTGTAATGCAGTTTAAATAGATGAGGCCAACGGACTAATTTTCATTGTTCTTGGTGGAAATGGAACCTTCTGAAAAATTGCTTCAAAATCACGAGGTAGTTCCTTGAAAAAACCAATATATTTATTATAGAAAACCCACTTGCCTTACTTTTCCCACCAATGGTAAAGCAGTAGCGCATTCCATTCCTTTTAAAAATTTCTAACTGCAATTTGGGTTTAAAAAAAATAAAAATGTGTGCCACTACATTGACATAACCGAAAATCAAACAAAGTGTGATAAAAGAGAAAGCTATGATAACCAACTAGCTATAATTGCTCTTTTACCGGGATGAGTGGCTAAATGTTGCCATGGAGATAACGAGAACATAATAGACTGATCCGGTGTCAGAACTCACATCGTCATATGTCCAAAAAAAACGGCTGAAAAACATAAGAAAGAACTGAAAAAGTAAAAAGAGAAATATCCTTAACTTTAAACGATTTAGAAGACTTATATGAAAGGAGACTTGTGCAGGAGAAATGGAAATTATGACATGCAATTGCACTTATGTTACATTTATATTTCATCACCAATTACTTCTTATTTAATTATTTTAATCTGAGAAAACAAACGGCTTCTTTCAGCAAGAACCCAAATTTAAGGTAAGCAAGCGTTGCAGTTTCATCCTTTCCTACCAGTGTGTGTGCGTCATCGCTCATACAAGACAAACATGCTATTGACAGCCGTTATTGTACTCTTCCTGAGAAGTGTTGCAGAGAGATAAAAGTTGCCCTGGGACAATACCTTAGAAGTAGATGTACTTAAGGTAATTTATGGCGGACTTGTTGGTGCTAATAAAATGCTTATAATGTCCATATGGAGAGTGAACGGTTTGTCGTATGCTAGTGAATGGTGCTATGCAGTGAAAGAGCCAATTCCATCTTAATCACTTTTTTAAAAGTCGTTTTTTTAAACTTTTCATTCGAATACGTTTTAAGTTAATAATTTAGTTAGCACAGTTTAGTTAATTTATTTACAATACAAAATATACAATATGCAACATTTTGCCAACTGTAAATAAAGAAATAAATCCATTTTCATTTTTGTATACCAGAGTTCTCTGATGCACTAGCACATTTCACTTAACCTTGCGACATAGTTTACATTAGTGTGTATTTTTGTGTAAGTGATCGTTTGTGCAGACAACATAGTTAACATTAGTGTGTATTTTTGTGGAAGTGATGGTTTGTGCAGACAACATAGTTAACATTAGTGTGTATTTTTGTGTAAGTGATGGTTTGTGGAGAGGATACATTTTCATTACTATCTGTATTTATAGGAAGGACGAAAGAAGACCGTTTCGCTGAATTTACAATTGTGAAAAATTTTATATATTGAGATGACTGGGAACATTATTCAGGTCATAAGAATTTTAATAAAAAGCCACCGGTGAAAGCATTTTCTTTGGCTAATGATATTTGCTGAGCAATTATAAAAAAATAAAAAATAAAATAAAAAATATATATATAAATTGTATGCATGTAAAAGTAACTGCCAAAATAACTTACTATATTTTCTTAATTAAATAAGAAAAGGCCTTAAATGAATGACATTTAACCATAGCCCTTACATATATTTTCTTCACTTAATGTTTAAATTAATTGACTGAATAATAATAAGCAAAATACTTTTTTGTGTTTTAAAATATATTTTAAAGGAAAACGTTTGATTGTTTTGCAAACATAAGTGACTCCAGCAAAGAGCACAGGAAATGAGATTATTCAGCTCGTTGGCACAATGTGTAAAACTCTCCAATCTATAAAAACAAGAAAATTATTTCAGTGCAGAATTTCAAGCAAGACCATTTTGAAATAATTTCTTTTGAAATAATTACTTCTACCCCAAAACCAGGCTTAAATCCATATGATGTTGAATTCTGTAAATTTGCCTTTAAATTTAAACAAATGAGTAAAGTTGATGGTATAAACAGCTCAAACCCATTTTCCATTCAAAGAACAAACTAAATAACAATTTAGTGAAAGTATGAATTTTACAATGCAGCGTCAAATCCAGACTGTTTAGTGTAATACCAAAACAAGCTAGGCATCAAATGAAAGCTGGAGTTGGTTATAGAATCACAAAAAAGGGAGGATGACTCATTTGGCAAGTGAGTCATTGGGCTCTGCGGTCACGGTGTTAGGACCCTGTGCCAGAAAGCATCCCAGGAAGCCTGCAAGCCGGGGGAGGGGCAGGACGCTGACGTAAATGCACCCTTGATAGGCAGGAGTCCCGTCTTGCCAGCACTGGCAAGGGAGCCAAATGCTTGGATCACGTCAATGACGGTACCACCAATGGGGCCCTGGGGTTGGCTCTCACCGCCATTCATAACCTGCCCCAGTCTCAGGTTTCCTCCGGGACAGGCTAGGGCTTCCCACAGAGTTACAGTGAGGACAAGAACAGCAAGCTAGCTGTGCTTCTCAGACGACGGGGGACTTTGGAGACTGCACAGGGGTTTTTATTTAAGTCACGTCCTCCCGTTGACCCCATCTACGGCTCTCACCGTAGATTTTGCCCCCTGTTGAGGCTCGCAAACCGTCTGTGGTGCTGTGGAAGTCTGCGAGTGTATGTGTGCACATGTTAGTTCATGTTTACATAGCTTAGTGGAATCCTTTGCCAGCCTGATGTTTAAACTGGATAAGCATAGACCTCAATCCCACCTGATGAACAAGAAACCATGACGTCACATTCTTTTGCTGCTGGTTTACATCCTGGTATGTGGACTTGGGCTGGGCTGCAAATCTGAGGAGCTTGCCAGCCATTATGTAAATATATATTTGTGTTGTATTTCAATCCACCTTTTCCAGCCATTTATATTATATCAAAAAAAGCATTTAAAATGAATGACATATTCTACCTTAATTGTAAAATGCCTTGTAAGAAATACTCACCCATGTTACAACAAGTCTTGATGCATTAAAATCAACCTACTCTGACACTTTTGATGTTTGGGAAGGGAGGGTTACCTCCAGATTCCTAAATTGACGAGGGTGCATGACGCAGCACCTGAGAACGCAGAACCTGGGATTATTTAAGGGCGTCAATGCTAATACCTATTTACGGGAGATTGATTTACCCCCAACCCCCACATATTCTTTTGCATTGTTCAGTATTACCATGAAAGACCAAGGATCTGATGAAACAACTCTGGGATGAAGGCACAGGCATGCTTGTTTTTGATTCGGCACGGACTGGGAAGCTTGGCAGGATAGCAAATACGTAGACAGGTGCTTCAATCTGCAGTAGACCTAAGACTGGGACATATATTCACTTTCCAGCAGGACAATGACCCCAGGCACATAGCCAGAGCGATGCTGAAATGAAATTTAAAAAGGGAAAGTCTAAGAGTGGTCCGGTCTAATCTGTTTGTGAGTGTGTGGTGTAACATAACGAATTCTGTCCACCAAAGTTCCCCATCCTACTTGACAGAGGTTGAACACTGTTTCCAGGAAGACAAGGGGAAAAATGCACAATCCAGATGCAAAAACCAGGTGAAGACCTTAAAACACTGACAGCTGTTACTGCTAACAAAGGTGATTGTTCCGAGTATTAAACCCAAGTTTTTATCTTGTTTCCCCCCCCTCACAGTTTCTGGGGTTCTCCCTCCTTTCACCAGCGACCAAACTCACTCAGCTCCATGACGTCTGTATCTCAGTCAATGTTATCACAGTCATACTGTCAAGGATCTGGGTGTCACTCTGGACCACGCACGACCTGTCCTTCACGGACCACATGTCTACACTTGATCCTGCAGATTTGTCCTCAGAAGTATCAGGAGGATCTCCCATTACTTACAGAGCAAGGCATACAACTCTTGGTCCAGACACTTGTGATCTCCCACCTGGACTACAGCTATCTTCCCCACCAGCCTCCTCTGCTGCATCTCTCCAACTGATTCAGAATGCTGCGGCCAAACAGAAATTCACCCAGGCTACCCTTCTCCTCATCAAACTTTACTGGCCCCCTGTTGCAGCTGAGATTCGCCACAAGATCCTCACCCACCACAGGATCAGCTACCTCAGCATCCCCACCCGACCCGTGTGAACCGCTGCTGCAGGGCGCCTAGATTAACTGTTGTGTCACATTTTAAAAATCTCACCTCTTAGATCAAATGGAAGATAAAAAACAAAATATCAAGATTTCAGTTGGTGACGCTACAAAGAACCAGCGTGCTTTCAGCTTGTCATTTAAACTATGCCTGCGGTTCCACAGTTGGAATCACTTCTTCAGCCAGTGCATCAGAATGAGGCTGCACCTGATCACAGAAATCTGTAGATGAACGATCATGAAAAAAAAGAAAAGTGAATGGTGTAAAAATGAGTCATCACTTCTGAGTTGTGAGTTTGCTGTGCATCCGCTTTTTCTCAAAGCCCTCGTCACCACAGCCATACTTCAGCAGTTACCTTTCGCCCACACGCTGTCAGTCAAACTGACCGTAATAACAGCCTGTTTGGCTGCCCTGCGACGAACTTGAGTGGCTCAGTGCATACATGTCAACAAAGCAACAGACAATTAGCACGGCTGTTTTTCAACATGCAAAAAGTTCTTTTTTTAAAATTAAAATTTACAGCAGAGGGTGTCGGCTTCCTAACCTGGGAAGGAGAAAGCTCACAGCTGGAGGGACGAGGGGACGGGGGACGAGGGGACGGGGGACGGGGGGACGAGGGGAGGTTACAGCTGAGAGTTCCCTGGAACTTGTCTTTTCACAGCTGATGATCTGCAGCCTGCCACCCCACCCCCTCTGCAGCACGAACAGGCCTTCGTGCACTCCCACACAGCTGAGTCTCACCTCCACGCTGCGCGGCTGGAGGAAGTCTTTGTTGCACTACAGAAGGCTGCTTCTGCCTGAACTTGTGTAACGCAGCGCATGGACACGGCCTCGTGGAAGGAGCCGCAGCCGTCGACACAAAGCAGGCTGTAAAGAGACATGGCATTGGGGGGCTGCTAATGTGTAGATCTCAACACCACACCCACTTTGCACACTCAGCCAGTTCAGGAGCCTAGAGATCACTTCTCCACAGGTGACATCCAAGTTCTCTCACTCAGCCAGGAGGTGCAACTCACTTTTTTTCACTATCAATATCAGTAGGCATCAGACATCAGGAACACAGGGCTGGACCATTATTATGGCACCTTGTTGTTTCAGCTGCCACCCACTTGACCATGTTTTGGTCTTATTGTAGGCTGCATAGCGCTCTCTTTGTGGTTTCACACAGATCTCGTTTCTGCCGACGTTTTCTCGGCTCTGATGCGAAATTTCCAAGGTACTCTCTTTTCTGCTCGTTTGGCGATACCAACTGTGTTCGCGCACGACAAAGACCGACCAAAAATAATTTCAGAACACCTTGAGATCTGGACCAAAACATTTTCAGTGAAAGTTTTGATTATGGTCTACAGGGCGGCTGTCAAAGACAAGGGGGTTGGGGGAAGAAAAAACATACATTCATAATATAACAATTTATATGGTTTTTTTTTTTATCCTTCAAATAACAAAAAACACTATTTTCCAAAGGTGTTCAAAGGCACCGGTAAGCCATCTGATAAATGTTGTAACTGAGACATGTGTCACACAGACCGGGGGCACAGTTAACCTTTAAGCACTAAAGTCTGTGGTTAAACCTCAAGTATTCTGACCTTTCACATTTTCCACTTTAATGCACAAGTGTTATAACAAAGCAAGGGTCTCCCCTAGACTCCAAAGAGAAAACAGAAACAATACAATTTAAAAAGTAGTTCTGGAGAGAAAGAAAAAAAGCTAGATACTTACAACACCAGAATTTGAGATGATAGAACTGCCGCCTAAAATACTTACATTCTTCATTAGTGACACAGATGCAGGATTTATGGAAAAAATAATGATTCAAAATAACTTAGTAAGTAATAAATAATAATAATAAACACTGTAGTTCTACAGCAACATATAAAAGGTAACAACTAACTATGGCACTGCAATGAACACAAAAAAACCAGCAACTGTAACATAACTATCAATGATAAAATTAATCTTAAATAAAAAACAATGTCTACTAGAGTTAAATACAGTTTCTTAGCTTCTGCAGCGATTTTCCCAGAGGGAAAGTCCTCTCTCATCGAACCCTTTAAATAACGGCCTACAGCCATTTCTAAGACATTCCGGGATTCGTACAGATTAATGAAATAAGTATCTGGCACACAGTGCAATTTATAGACCAACACACAAATATTATGACCTAAATTATGTTCATTATTAAAAACCGAGACAGCTCTCCTGTTCCTAGCCTATTAATGTCTGAGTTTCCATGGATACCATTAAATGGATATCTTTTGGTGTACATTTAACTATTCTCTTTCCAGTGAAAGATAAATGCTGTTGGATTCAAGAGCTGTAAATGGACTTCAAGTATGCATTAAGTTTCAATTGGATATTAATAATCATATCACAGCACTAATTCTCATGTTTTTGTGTCTGCTAAGCCGTTTTAAAGCTTTTAAAAATGAAAATCCAAAACAATATTATATTTGTAACCGTACAATGAGTTCTAACACATCAGCTCAAAGTAGTTAACTTCATGCTAACCGCAACCCTCTCAGTTAGCAGGCGTGCCAATACTTTTTCTGATGACTAACAGCTTTTTCAGCTTGGCCCTACATGAGGTTACATAACTGCCTCTCAGGTTCAGACAAATTCCCATTGTAAATACTTGCGTCCCCATGATGCACAACTAAAATATAACATAACCAAGGTCGGGGTAATATTTCATGGCATACATCTTGCATATATATAGACATATATATACATATATGGGCTGGATTAAGGCCTACGTTTTCTTTTGGCCACTAGTTAAAACCATATGAGAACAATACCAGACCATGGTAATACTAAGGTAATTATTGTATCACAGTGAAGATAACGAAAAGTAGCATCTTGGCTCAACCATTCCAGGGTGTGTAAAAACACCTAGCTGAAAGAAAAACCAATGACACCCATTCGTCATTTCCTGAACGGAAACTATTCTTTATCCTCTGTTAGGCCGACAGCTTTAAGCACCTTGAGTGCAACCGTTAGGATGAAAACAAAACGTTTCCATACAACATTGAGGGCATTACAGTCTGAAACACAATCCTGATCTCCGACATAAGAACTGTCCAGGCTTCTGTTGCAGCAAGTCAAGTGCTGTGTTCATTTCATATAATTGTATATCTAAGGTGAGGATTCCACCAAATCCAAGACACCATTAGTATGTAAAGGCTCCTTTAAAGCTTGATACTGTATTCTGTGGGCAGTATATAGGCTTTCCTTGGTCTTCGATGTGTCCAATACCTTGGCAGTTTAGGTCATTAACTGTATCTTGGGATCTATTACACTGTGAAGGCAGATAAAGCAGCCCTACTTTGTGAATACAGCACTTCACTGCAGTGCAGGGATGGCTCGCCACCTATTGGAAAAAACGGCACATTACACTTTACTACTTACTATTATTGTACAATTTTTTACTAATTTGGAATAACAGTATCATGCAATATGTTTAGTTGTACAGTCTATACAGGAAATATAATCTGGTCCTTGTGATTGATAATAAATATTAATTATATTAACTTTTGCCTGTATTTATTGTGGATTCTTAGTTCTGCGTTTCACAGGACCAGAGATCATCATCTTTGGGTAAACGTTAAATACCTTTGATCTGTTGAACAGTAGTGGATACACACACACACCTCCTTTGCCTTTAGGAGAGCCTGAATTCTTCTGGGGCGTGGATAGTACGCTTTGGAAACATTGTTCAGGGACGTTGGTCCACGCAGACATCATGCAGTTACTGCAGATTGGACAGATGTACTTTCAAGCTGCAAACAGCCTGTTTCAACACATCCCAAAAACGCTCTATTGGGTTGAGGTCTGGGGACTGTCCAGGCCATTCAAGTTAACTGATCATTCTGAGATAATACGTGGCACATTATCCAGCTTGAAAGATCCATGTGACTAAGGGTAATCTGTTATCAGAAAGGGATGCATCTGGCCAGCAACAGTGTTCCGACATGCAGGGGGGTTCAACCGTTGCTGAACTGGTATCAAGGGGCGGAGCGGAACCCGGAGTGGTCTGCCGCAGTAGCCAATCCGTGACAAGGCCCAACGACTCGTGCGTTCTGCACTGCTGCTGTGATGTACCATTATTTGCTTGTTTGTGGCGCGCCTGTTAGCTTACATGCTATAGAGGATGCTAGAGAATTCAGTAAATTCTCAACTCTGCGAATAGTCTAGTTGGGTAAAGGTACTGGTATTGGCGTTTATAACAGTGGTGTAAGCAACAGCACTGGCCTCCGTAATACGGACTGGGTTCCACTGGAATGGAACTCCCTGTGGGCAAATTAGACTGCGGCGCAATAAGCAACATGAAATCCCCCCTCGTTACAGAAAAGTCCCCCCAAGGTCACAAAGCACCACGTAACAAAGCCACGCATTTTTTTTTATACAGAAATACGCAACACAATGCAACGTTTTAAAAGACAATGTAAACAAAACATTTCTATCCGTTTATTTGGTTTCCCCCTCCCCCACTGGTTTATTTCAATCTTAAATCAGACGTTATATATACACAATACACAGTCAACAGATCTATACTGTGAACTCAAAACCTTACAAAATGTGTGTGTGGGGGGCCTCACTGCATATCATAAGCAAGTAGCCTACTTTAAATAGAAAGTCTTACACATACATCCTGATAACGTCCCGATACCCTTGTACATTGCAATTGCCAGTACTGGTATTGAGCAAAAAAACAAACAAAAAAACAAATTGCATGATTGTGCAAAACAGAGGGTCACCTCCCAAGGACGTCCCGGTCTGCGCGAGTGGAATGAAACCATTTCAGGAAGTACACTCACATCCAAGATTCACTCCTGATCAGGTAGTCCAATTAAAGCAGCGCACATTTCCAAGTCATTCCGCACGTCAGTGACAGCGCAGAGTCAACTTAAATCCAAACGTCAACACAACCAATTAGTTCGCAGCATCCCGTCAATAGGAAGGTAAACCACACCCAAACAACAACCCGGGCACAGTCGCTGCCCGGTTTGTTCATTTGCATACGTAATACCCCAAGTTAAACATGTCACATTTTTCTCAGGTGAGCAATTGCTTTACTTTCGCCACAGCTGAATAAGCTATTCGATACAGCATAACCAAGTCTATTACATCAAAATGCAAGCAAATAACTTCTAAGGCAACGTGTGAACTAAAGATAAACGGAAACATTGAAGAAGAAAGCCTTCTGCTAACAATGGTCTGAGGTGCCCATACCACACAAAACTATCGGCCATATTGTTCTGTATAGTGATTATTATAGAAAAAATAAAAGACGATGAAAAAAGAGCAACACAAAACTGAATACTGAAAAACACAACAAAACAAGGGATTCTTTTTATTAGTCAGTTCCATTTCACTTGCACGGCTGCTTAACGTTAGTTTAGAGGAGAACGGAGTCCATTTCTGTCGACACACCAGATCAATACACATGGCATCCTCATATTACGTCCCCTCATAAAAAATATCTACATTAAATGCTTTCCAAGGGCAAAATGTTTGTGTTAAGTGTGTATAAACAGATACACACACAGACTCACACTCAGACACGTTACCCATCAATACAACTGAACATCTAGCGAAGCAATTCAGGTCGAACGGTACAAAAACTTTACCCTCCGGGGATTACAACCTGGAGCCTTCTGGTCCGTAACCATTTCAAACATCTACCCACAAAAAGCATTCAATGGAGGGTCACTTGATACGGCCATGCTCACGTCAAATTCAGTGGAGAAGGGAAAGATTTACTGATCTGTAATGATCATTATTTTAAATAGAAGATCCCTAAATTTTAAAAAGTGTTAACCAAGGAGCCATAATTTGCTTGATTATGCTCACATAGCAGAATGAAAGCCAAGTTGTGGTGTAATCGATGAGACATGCACATTCACTGACCATGCAGTCCGGGGGGCACAGACAGCATTAACACGAATGGGTCCAGAAATATCCCTAACCTGCCTCCTAGCCCAGACATCCTGGGTCACCCTACGAAACCCATGGATCATTGCTGGGAGACCCTAAATAATGACATTATTGCTAACCTGTGTCCTGGGCAGGTAAAGCCCCAGAGACACCACCCGCTTTGTACAGGTGTAGTACTAATTTAGTTTTTGGTCGCTGGGTCTCCGAAGGTCAGATGGACAGCGAATGGCAACGCTCAACGTTAGGTGTTCTAAATCTGTGAGAACTTGTCAGCTCCCCAGCATCCGTCCCCTCCCCCCAGAGACCACCTTGTCTGAAACCAATTGGACACAACTGGCAGATAGCGCATTGTGGGTCTCTTGAGTGCAAGGAAGGAAGGCCAGGTTCCACAGTAACCTAGCGACTGCGGGCCCCCATGAGTAAGGGTCTGGGAGTGGGGGGGGGGGGCTACAGATTTGAGACGGCTTCCAGACCTCACTACCGCTAAACCCTAAAGAAGGGTTATGGTCACATGACAAGGGAGGGGGCACGTCTCTGCAGCCCAAATCAGGCGCGTACATCACGAGGTGCCCTGGCGCTTCTGCTGCTGAGCTCGGATCAGCTCCAGCTGCTTTTTGCACTTTTGGAAGTAGGTGGAGAGGCTCTTGTTCTCCTCCAGGAGCTTTTTGTGCTCCTGCACCAGACGGGAGGTGTTCTGCTGATCTTTCTCGTCCTGATCGAGTTCAGCAATCAGCTCCTTCCTTAGAGAGAGACGAGGAGACACAGGGGTGTACCGATTAGAGTCGACAGCTGGACGATAGGCGACTAACTTTAGGACTTAAAGTTTAAAACTTAAGTTTAAGTCCAGTATATGAACTCAAAAAGATCACGCTTCGTTCCACGTGACCAGTCAGTCACTATAACACATTTGTACCCTAACCACTTTAATGATCATTAGCCTTAAACAGCATGGCCTGTTACGTACATCATCGATGCATCCCTCCAAAGTGAATTCTGTCAACGTATGCAAGACGGCACACACTTTATCCAATACAGTTGGATGCCTGAATTAATTAAAACTAAATTTAAGCATAAAGGTCAACCAAGAAGCTACAGACTGCACATTAAAAAGCCTGATTCCACACCACTGGTAGCTAGACATCCAACAAGTCACCATCTATAAGTAAAATTGATTTAAATATAGAATTAAATGTAGGGGTACTTTCAGAGTGCCCCCTTGGAGGACAACCCTTCAATCCTGGAAAGACAACTGAGCCCTCTTGGTTGAATAAGAATGTCCAATTTCAGGAAAATAATACATTCTTCACTTACTTATAGGTGTCTGCCGCTGAGCCAGTCAAAAAGCTACTACGCACAAAGTGTTTAAGCTGAGCAGCGTCAGATTCGATGCGCTCAGTTCAATCGCTTGTCACTGAGCTTTCAGTTTTACCCACAGATCCCAGACCAAGGCCCTCACTTACTTCCTCTGAATCAGCAAAGCAATCTCCGTCTGCACCTTCAGGTATTCCTGGGCCATCTTGCAGTGCTGTTCGAATACCGCCATGGACTCTTTGGAGTTAGGGCACGGCGCAAGAGGCTGAAAATAAACAAACGTGAAAAGCCATCAATTCATTCTGCTAACCCTAACCCTCGATGCCTGGTAAGGCTTATACATGCATATATTTATACCAGCAATCAGGATCGTCTCGACTTTTAAAAATACACTCCAAAATCAGCGTCAACACGCCTCACCAACTTCGCCAGAGTTTATTTATATTGACATTATACTTTTCAATAGCATCACTTTCTCCATTTACAAAAAGCTGTAACCCAAGCTTAATTCAATTAATAGTCCAAATTTGGCATCTTCGAAAACAGCCACGAGCAGTGAAATTCAGCCAGACAGCTGGGTCGGAATATGAAAACATTCCATTTCAAAAGCGCAAACCGAGGCAGGGCGAGGAAAGCTGATCCCCCGGGACACGGGCAACAGCCAGCATCTAACCCACCTCCGCGAGCGGCGCGACCCCAGCACTAAGGAGACACCGCGAGGGCCGGCCGCACGCGGCGAGGGCCGGCCGCACGCGGCGAGGGCCGGCCGCACGTTCCCCGGTGAGAGCTGTGCTCCAGACGCGCCGCTTATCAAATGGAGCCCTACCTGCAGCTGGTGGCCCAGAGTCAGGTACGCCATGGGAATGGAGTTGTCTGAGCCGTTGGAATCTGGGGATGAGTGCAAACGCCAGTTATTTCGCACCAACAACACGCCGCAGTTATCAATAGACACAAAAAGCCCTTCAACAAAAATAACCTCTCTTGTACGTTGACGCTACCCGAGTGCCTTAAATCATTGATGAGGCTTAAGAAACATCTGCTGGGTGGGGCGGCTGACTTTTGTTAATCATCTCTACAACCCCTTAGAATCGACCCCCCCCCCCACACACACACACAAAATGGTGGGAAAGATCAACCAAAACTTGTGACATCATGGAATCTCTCCTGTCCGACAGCTATTTGAAGTCGCGAGCCCCAAAGTCGTTCAGCGGGAAGAGAAGCCATGTGACAAATGATCGGCAAACCCCATCTCTGGACTGGATCTCCCCATTTTCCTAAACGCCTTCACAATTTTATTCTACCTTCCACAAACAGTGGAGAAAGAGGATTATACGCAACAGCAGTCTGAGCCCACGACGTGTGTAAGAGAAGTAATCCTCCCCTACCTGTGGGGTCATCAGGGGAGAAGCCGTAGCCTCTGCTGCCTGGCTTGTCCGACGGGATCCTCACACTAGGACTGGAAGACCTGCTGCTGTTCCTGCTCCCCTGCAAGAAGACAAAGGCGGAGCCAATCAAGGTCTGGGCCAATCGCACCCAGTCCTTCTACGGGAGAGGAGGGTAGCTTTGTTAGGTCTGAACAGGACACAAGAACTGAATCATACGTGTGTCAGCTGTGTCTGATAATGGGGAACAGAAGCACACACACACACAACAAAAGAGAAGGTCAATGTTTTACAAATGTAGACAAATCACAGGAGTTGACTGCTGCATAAGGCTTCCCCATAACAAAAAACAGAATTGGACTCACAGTTAAATACCCTGCTTAAGAAAGTCAGGCAGAAAAATGCCAGGGTCGTCAGGGAAAACTAGAACACTTATTTTTTATTCTATCGTTTATAACAGACATCAATCTATGCAACCCGACACCTTTTAAAAAAATTACTGTCACCACAGATTATTCAGATAATTAATCAGAATTCAAGGACAACATTTCTGGGTACCCCAGGACCTCCACAAGCCCCAAACTACGTGTGAACCACACCCCCTCTTCCATCCCCTGTGGAGGAGAGAAAGTGTGAACCACACCCCCTCTTCCATCCCCTGTGGAGGAGAGACAAAGTGTGAACCACACCCCCTCTTCCATCCCCTGTGGAGGAGAGACAAAGTGTGAACCACACCCCCTCTTCCATCCCCTGTGCAGGAGAGACAAAGTGTCAACCACCACCAACATTCACATCTGGCGGTACATCTTCATCTACCCACGTGATCCATAACTACGTTTTACTATTATGTTGACAGACATCTGTGAAGCCCTCACATTTCACTGACGGCACTATTCAGGCTTTTTGTGGTAATGCAAATGGATAAGCAACTAAAATAAATATGAAACAAGAATAGTTTTCAGCAGTGAGA
This sequence comes from Hiodon tergisus, assembly GCA_025775045.1. Lineage (NCBI taxonomy): Eukaryota > Metazoa > Chordata > Actinopteri > Hiodontiformes > Hiodontidae > Hiodon > Hiodon tergisus. Next base: position 237 of record JAOVYW010003367.1, on the reverse strand, counting down.
ATAAGTGGACAATTCCCTCTCCCCTTCTCAGACAGTCATGGTTACACTCGGTGACGGTGGCTGCTCTTTACCTGGCCGGGCTCTGTGCCGATCCCTGGGAGATCCTGCACCGATCGGCGGCGTTGGGAGTCACAGCTGGCTGCAGAGAGGGGAGATCAGGGGAGGTGGGTGAGGTGGGCCAGAGAGGGACAAAACTCGGCCGGCTGTCACTGAACGTCACTACCTCTTCCCCAAACG